>VZRU01004564.1:106587-119010 GCA_013398155.1 Pedionomus torquatus
TTTTTTTTTGTCCAACTGGTGTGCTAAGGCCATGGGAAGGCTTTGAAGATGAGAGAGTTGTATTTGGAGCCTGGAGTAATGTGCCTGGCAGTAATATGAATTGTCAAGGACGCCTGAGAGAAATTGGTTTCCCTTGGTGCTGTGCTGATCAGTTTGGTATGCAAGGTGAACTTCTGACCAGCACAGCAAGTGCTTCCAGCTGCCTCCTGCCCTCAGGCTTGATGGGCACGGTCCTTCATGTGAAGGAGTAGCACGTGAGATGACGGGGTTGTAGTAGAACGCTTGACTCTGTCTGATTTTTAGTGGCCAAACATAATCTCTGCTGCTTGATGTTTGGAAGGAAGACTCCTGTGCATAACAGTTAATTTCTGGCAGTTGCTGTTGTCTTTGTAAATGTCTGCCAATTATGTTCCCAGTGGGCCACTCTCATCTACCCGTCCCTCTATATTCTTATGGAGCTTTTTTCTGAATTTTTGCAGAGAAATTTGGGATGGCAGTCATGAAGGCTGAGACCATACAATTCTGTATCTTAGAAAACCCCTTAGGTTCATGATGTCCGCACCCTTCTCTTTTAGTCAAAATTCAGGTTATGCTCCAGGTCAGGTTACACATCAGTCTCATCCTTTCCTTGCCTCCCATCTGCAGCAATACATGGTCACCCCTTCTTTTGCAGCAGTACCAGTGCTCACACAACTCCTGCTGCACTGTCTCAGGGAGCTGTTCCAGCCAAAAAGTGACCTGAAAAAGATGTGATGAGCGGTGTGAACTTGTTCCCCGGGAGGTCATGTAAGCGTTAGTGCGAGTCCATGGGAGATAACAGGATCACTTATCCCAGAAAGAGGGAAGAGCTGTAGCTGTGTGTCCAAAGAGTTCATACTGCATACAACCTCCATGATTTGGATGGAGAATTTATAACTGAGAGTTTATCTGAGTCACTAATTGTTAACATTACCATGTTTGTCCTGCTGTACTATCAGGAGGCTGCAATCATGATAGTAGCACCTCTGTGCCTGACTCTGTGTACACGCCAGTGGAAAACTGCACAGTGTTTGCAGTCTCCATACACGTGACAGACAAACACGACCAATGACAATACAAATGTGCTTTGTTTGGAAGAGTCATGCTGTTCCTGATGAAAAGTCCCTCTCACAGGGGCAGTAGCTGTGGAGAGGGTGCAGGAAATATGCTGCTATCTGTGCTACACATGAGCAGCTGCAGAGAAGTGGGACTTTTGGGCTGTAGGTTGTCTCCAGATCATAACAGTTACAGACTTACCCTACAGGAGCCCGTTTGACCTAAAAAAGTCCTGTCTTGAATGTCCCTGCAATGACCCATCACAGTGGGTTTCTGCCTTATCCAACATTGGTTTAATTGTTCTCTGCTCTGGTGAGACCCTACCCTGGAGTGTTGCGTCCATCTCTGGGACCCCAAACAAAAGAATGACATGCACCTGTTGGTGCAAGTTCAGAGGAGGGCCACAAAGATGATCANCCTCTGGGACCCCAAACAAAAGAATGACATGGATGTTTCTTATTTTCAAAAGAAAACACTGGATGTTTCTTATTTGTTGTATCCAGAATAAGGTGAATGATTGTTTCTTGTTTATCTTCTCTGTAGTATTCATAACTTTGTCAACCAATGCAAGTTAAGTTGNAAGAGAAGGCTCCATGGAGACCTTATCACAGCCTTCCAGTACGTAAAGGAGACCTATAGGAAATATGGGGAGGGACAAGCAAGTGCAATGATAGGACAAGGGGTAATGGCTTTAAACTGAAAGAAGGCAGATTTAGATTAGATATTAATTAGGAAGTTCCTTACTGTGAGGGTGTTGAGACACCGGGACAGGTTTCCCAGGGAAGTTGTCATTACCCCATCTCTTGAAGTGTTCAAAACCAGGCTGGATGGGGGTTGGAGCAACCTGATCTAGTGAGAGGTGTCCCTGCTTGTGGCAGGGGGCTGGAACAAGATGATCTTTAAGGTATCTTCCAAGCCAAACGTTTCTATGATTCTATGAAAAATCCACTGGATGTTTCTTATTTGTTGTATCCAGAATAAGGTGAATGATTGTTTCTTGTTTATCTTCTCTGTAGTATTCATAACTTTGTCAACCAATGCAAGTTAAGTTGTATTAAATTTTTCAAGTGAGAGGTAGCCCAGGGCTGACCTGGGCTGTTAGTTGGGAAAAATTACAACTGTAGTGGTGGGAACCACACAGTCTCCTTTATAAACGGGTTGAGCCCTCACCACTCCCATGGTATGATCTTCTGTCAGTGCTTCTGGGAGTTGAGGTATGTTTGCAGTTATACGCTGTGAACTGGAGGAAGTGTTCCTCTACACTTTGCTGTGGGTTTAACTCTGGGTCTTGATACAGGGACATGGTGGATTGATTTATTAATTTAGCTGTTACTGGGCACTTCTCACTTGCTAAAACATTGCTCTGTAGTAGGACTTTCTGGCAGTTTTTCAGCCACCTCTACCTAGCATTTTAACTTAAATACCGCTTATTTCATGTTATTACCCTGGGTTATGCACTGCAGTTAAGTAGATATATGTAGACTCCGTGACTGGGCAGCAACTCTGAGTAGAGGTGGGAAGACCAGCAGGGACTGTTACCGTTTTTAACCAGTACTGTCAATCCTTTATTGTTACATCCTTTAAAAGCAAAAGGAGTGAACTACAAGCTTTAAAGGAGTGTACTGCCCTCTTTTTGTGAGGATCATGGTCGCATCTCGGTGTCTGTCATTTTTTGAGGGACATGCTGCATCAGCTACTGCAGGTACCTTACTGCTGGATGAACACAGCATAGTTTGGGAAAAATAAATTGAAAATGTTTCACAAATGCGCAAGTTTGAGAGGATTTCATTAGTCATGATCAGTTTGCTCCCATGAATCATTATAGGAACAATTTGCTTAGTTCTATTCAGAATAGAACTAGACAGTGAAGGCAGTATGTCCAAGTCTTGTTCCCTATAAAATCTCATGGAGAAGGGAGGGAATCTTTATGAGGGAATGTAGTGATAGGATGAGGGGTAACAGTTTTAAACTGAAAGGAGATTTAGATTAGATATTACGAAGAAGTTCTTTACTGTGAGGGTGCCGAGATGCTGGAAGAGGTTGCCCCGAAAAGTTGTGTATGCCCCATCCCTGGAGGTGTTCAAGGCCAGGCTGGATGGGGCTTTGAGCAACCTGGTCTAGTGGGAGGTGTCCCTGCCCATGGCAGGGAGGCTGGAACAAGATGATCTGTAAGGTCCCTTCCAACCCAAACCTTTCTATGATTCTATGAAAATAACTTACATCAGATCTTTCCTTAAAAACTGATGAACATTTCCTTCCCTCATTCTTTGGTAGCTCTAAGGTTGTAATTAGATGTTGAATAAATTGGATTTGACACAAGACAAACTCTAAGAAATTCCTGCTTCCCACCCCTGCTTCTCATGGCTGTTCCTGCTCTGCAGTTTGTCTCTGCTCTGGTTGTGCTGATGCAGCTGTTGTGGGGCTGTGTTGAAATGATCCAGGTTAAACAACTCTGCGCACAAAAGTATCCAGCTGCAAAACCTTTTTTTTTTTTTTTTTAACTGCAGATCCAGTCTGTTTTATTTATACATATCCCTCCATAAAGTCGCAGTCGCATGGATGTGAGGTAGCACTGGATTGTGGCACAGAGTACAGATGGGTGCCTTTGCACCCAGGGAGAATGGGTGGTAAAACAGGAGGCTTTTTGAACAGAAGTCTGTAAACCAGTGGTACTGGTAATTCCTGATGTGCTCTGTGGCCTGAGCCAGCTTCTGCTTTCAGCTCATACGCGCATAGATGGAAGTGGCCTCACCTGGTGGACTGTCAGTGTGCTAATATCAAACATGACATTTAGGAGGTCTACCTCATTCTGATACATTTTTTTACCTGTTCTGTATTTATCAAGAAAGTGACTCTGGTCTCTTACAGACTGTTTGAATAGGAGCAACTGTTATTCTATGAAAAAAAACCCAACCAACCTCAACACAACTCTTTACAGTGACTGAAAGGAAAATATAAAGTTGAAAAAACAGGGAATTGACTTGTGCTCATCTCTGTGTGTTTAGTTGCCTAAGTTCTCCATTCTTGCCAAAGTAGAGGATGATAGAGTCACTTTCTTCTGAAGATCCCCTAACATTTTTCACCCCCTTTGTTTACTAATAGAAGAAAGATGGAATGATTTTCAAGGTGTAATGCTTTTTAACCCAGCCTATGCAGTTTCTGCCTCTAGTACAGTAAGGTCTGGCTGAAGATGCTGCACAGCAGTCCCAGCCTATGATTGTTTGAGTTTAGTACTGATATTTGATGACCAGAATATCAAGGTAAGTTTGGTCTATTAAAAGCAAGGCTATTAAAAGATGTTAAATGTCTGATCACATCCTGGTACCCTGGAGCCTGCGTAGAAGAGACTTTTACTTTTCCTCTAACCTCTATTCGTCCACAGAACTTTTTCTTCTATTCCTCCACAGAATAGGGTAAATTTAGTTAACTCTACATTTCGCCTTCTCTGAGAGAAACGGATAGAATTGATGTGTAAAACCTTAAACACTCCAGAGCTCAACCAATTAAGAGAGGTAATTACAAACAGGGTTGCAGCGAACTCCCATTCACTTGCAGCGTTTTCCAGTTTAAAGTTTCTTCAGAGGAGATGCATGGATAACACTCCAGGGTGGGAACACTTCCTTTTTAAATTACTAAGCAACATTATTGTCTTAAATGTAAATTAGGTAATTAGCAAGGTCAAGAGACCACACAAAAGATTTTATTGGTCTGAATAAATGCAGCTTGGCATTAACCAGTATAGGAACAACCAGATTTTCTGAGTAAGTATGAATCACCATATTTGATGCAATTCACCTTGTGTCTTGTTCACACATTTAGTGTGTTCCCATTTTATTATAGGGCTGTAATTATTCAAATACAGCTTTGTTTGCTATAGATACTGTAGTACCAACTCCACTTCTACATAAGGGCTTGGCTTTAATTTCTATTCAGTTTTCGTTTATGCTTGATTGTTCTCTGACTTTTCTCTCCTTAGTGCTTTGTTTCTTCTTTTCTTGGGGGTTTGCTTAGAAGTTATACAGACTTTTTAAAAAAAAACAAAAAAACCCAACAACTTAAAAGCACGAGTTTAACAGATTGTAAATTATAAAGCTTGAGTTGTCTTTTTGGCTATCACCCATGTGTTTTGGCTTTTACTACCTAATTGGCATATGCAACTTTTTCATCCAGATGTAAGGAAAAAAGCCGTGGCTGTGTTGTAGTACTGTTTTTTACTAAGTTCTTCTTGTGTTAAGGGCTGTAGATCCTTCCAGTGAAAGAAATTAATTGTCTCCAGATTATATTTTGAAGAGATAATATACATGAATGATGAGAGAAAAGATGCCATATCGTTTGGATCATATGCAACAGGAACAGGGGTATTGGAAAGATGTGGTGAGAACATATGTGAAGTTTATAGTATGTTGGAAACTGAATCCAAGTCACGTTGTTCCTGTTTTAGTGCATTACAAGTAAGAGCTATCACCTTTTCATCCAGATTCTTGCACCCTACATTTTGGATTGGCTGGTTGTTACACAGTCCTTTAAAAAATAGTACGTAAAATTTTTACCTGAAGAGATCATGGAAAATTTTTTAAATAGATCCTTATTTTCTGGGCAATGTGGTTAAAACAGCATTGTCTTGCCTTTATTTACATATGAGAGATGGGGTTCCTGTCAGCCAGTCCTGGGAGCAGTGATACTCCCAAGTGAAACGCACTGGGAACTGTTTAAAGCAGCAGAGCTGGAAGGGAAGGGATGACTGGCTCTGCCAGTTGGGGAGACATGGCTAAATAAATTGAGCACTTTATGCAGTGGCAGGAGCTGAATCATGTGCCAGACAAAGCAGACAGCAGGCGTAAAGCCCAGTTAGCATCCACCGGTTATTAAGAAATGTCTGACCACAGACACGAGGGTGAAAGAATTGGATTTTATTTGAATCTTCACAGGCCTGAGAGGTTGCAGCCCCGTGCTTTTACTTAGACTGTGCCTCTTCCAGGCTGATGTGAAGCCTCATTTTGGTTTTCATGCCTCTTTGAAGGGGTACAGCAGCCAGCTTCAGAAGGTATGCTGGGCGTCTTGGTTGCAGCGCGTATCCCCTGCACTTAGTGAGACAGGGAAATGCTGTTATCTTTCATATTACAGGCAGTTATCACAGCACAAAGTAAAGAAGGCCTGTACCCTCAAAGGTACTTTGCCTGACTCTAAATGATTTCCAAGGGCATTCAGGCCCTGCGTATTTCTGAGTCTCAAGGCTGATGTGATTTTGCGCGTTGACACCAGCAGCACAGGCTGTCACAGGCAGCGCTGGCAGAGCTGGGATTTCTAGGTCCCAGGCCAGTGGCTTAACTGCTGGACCAGACTGCCTTTCCTAACCTTTTGTTCAGATCTCCACCTTAAACCTGTCTGTTCTGCGTGATGAAAACCACTGTGTTTTTTACGCTGAAGCTGTGCCTCTGAGCTTGTAAAGAGTCTGTGCATCTTGGGTATGGGAGGTCTCTTTTGTTGAACTTCTGCTCTGCAGGAATGAAAAGCCTGAGTTTACGGTGCTGGCTGAGCAGCACTTGGCACACATTTGCCCCAGACCTCTTCACTGATTAAATCCTACACCATGAGATCATAGTGAAATTGCCAGAAAATTGGGAGTGTTTAGATTGTGCTTAGCAGGAAAATCTTCAGGAAAAGTCCACACTGCAAACAAACAGTGAAGTAAAGACAAAAATGTTTCTACAAACTCTTTGATCATGTTTGTGTAAAAACAGAGTTTAATAAAGGCAGAGATGAATTCCAGGTAATTAACAGGCTGAATTTTGCCTTGGTTAGAGATTTCTTCTAAAGAAGCATGCTTTTTTTAAACTGAATTTTCTGCTTGATGCTGTGTCACTGGCTTTAAAAAGTGAGCAAAGCTACCCTTCTCTTGCTTTGAAATCTGCCTGTGAGTTAGAGAAGATAACCAGTTGATAATTTTGATGGGGATTTAGGGAAGGGGGGGCGGAGGAGGGGAAAGCCAACTGGGCACTGAGTGTCTCTGTTCCCTCCCATTGCAAGGTTTATTGATGCTGTCTGCAGATTTGTGTTTGCTTTACTGCTGGTAGTTAGAACTGGTGATCAAAGGCTAGTAGAGCCGTGCCCATGACGGGACATAATTGGTTGGACTCTTTGAGTCCTCTGTAACAATACTCGGTTTTGTTGTGTTAGGCAGCGCTCCACGAAGTATAAAACATTGTATGATTGCTGGGGCAGTCGGTCAAATGTTTTCTTCTCGTCTCGATTCCTTTTATACAGGAAACCAATATAACTTAGAGCCCAGGGATGAAAGCTTTAAACCTGGAGGGTGCCTGGTGCTTCCTGAGAATGTCATGGGGGAAGTGTTCAGTCCCGAAACATCTTTGCTGACAGATATATTTTTATAGCCTATTATTTTCTCAACTCATTCTTTGTTTCATTTGAATATAATAGGCTCTTTATTTTTAAATGCTCATCTGTTCCTGCTGTTTATATCCTCACCCAAAAATCATAATTCTCTGGGTTATTTTCTTTTTCTTTTTTTTTGACATCACATTTGGTTGCTGTTGTACATGTGTGCTACAATGCCTGTATAGGAGGCACATTGTTTATTTTTTGAGTAATAAATTTTCCATTTTCCTTTCTGTGTTTTCAAAAGAATCCCATATTCCAATTTGAACCAAAAGGTTATAGACCTACTTACAGTTTTTGAATTTTGTCAATGATGTAAGTACGTTGTGTGGTTTTATGACTTCATGAGAGAAAAAGCTGGAGTTGCAGATGAATATAGAAAAATGTTATTTTCTTTCTTTAATACATAAAATGTTATTTTCTTTTCTTTCGTTCATTCTTTAATACAGGAAGTAGAGAAAATACCTCTGATGCAGGTCCTTCTGGGTGTAGCTTGTATTTTCTGAGGACCACTCCAGGGTCCAAGCAGATCATGTCTTTATGCTACTGAGGCAGGTTTCCCAGTAGATTCAAACATGATCAGATTCCGTGATACAAAATGGCTTCACTGCTTGGCAATGTTTAAATGGGGAATATGAGCTCCATGATACAACTGAAGTTATTTTTCTTTTCCATACCTTCCAAAACCATGATTTTGTTAAATAGTTTGAAAATAATAGATGCACCGCTTTCTGGTGTGATGGTTTAGACAGCATAGGGTAGAAACGTAAGTTTTTAGGAAACATAACATTGCATGCATCCTGTCAGTTGCCTGGAGGAGTTGCCTGGAGGAGTTAGAGTGGGCCTCTGAAAAGCAGCATTAACTCCCAGGAGCTTAAAGGCTTCAGAAGACTGTCACAAAAGTGACACGTTTGTAAGGATGTCCCACTGTGTAACAGTGTCCAAAAGAGATTTAAAATCTACGTAAGATACTGACAGCATACCCCATACTTGTGTTTTTCTTATAAAACCCTTTTTAGGGTGCTGTCTGGGAAAGTCAGCCTCCCTCTGCTGCTGCCCCCATGCAAACCCACACCCTCCAGCTCCAGAGGGTGACGTGGTGGCATTTGCCCAACTGCCCTTTGTACGAAGGCAACTACACGCCACCAGGTCAGTGTGACACAAACGCACCACCTCTGGCACATTGCTGCAGGCTTCACTGCAGGTTCCTGCCCCCTGAAAGCAAAGCAAGCTGGAGAGCCAGAGGCAGGCTTTGCTCTCCGTGCTGCCACTGGCTCTGAACGACTGCTGGGCTAGTTGTTAAGTCTGGCTCTTAGTTGCCCATCTATATCTAGCACCCCCGGTGTCTGCCTTGGAGAAGCTTTGAGAAGAACTGGTGGGGAAAAAAGACTTTTGACCCAGAAAAACAGTAGATATTAAAATAGTATATATAAATGTACACGTGTGTATTTATGTATATAATTATTTAATATGGAACATAACTATATACATATATATATAAATATAAAATTATTTTCCAGTTTAATCATAATGAAACCCCTGATAGTGAAAATCCTCATTGCAGAATATTTCTTCTTCTCTGGATTTGTTAAGGTTCAGTCATAATGCATCCTATTGAGACAGTCAAATGCTTTGTTGAACTTTTGATGTTCTGTGGAAAGAAATGGTTTTGCTGAAGTGGGATTTGCTCCTCAGAAGCTGTTTCAGGAATGCCCCTCTATTGCATAACTTAATATAGTACCTGGAAATTATTTTAAGCTCCTTGCAAAAGAAGAGACAGTGATCTATTACATTATAATTAATAATTATAATGCAATTAATAGTTACTATTATGACTACTTAACCTTTTAAGTATGCATGTTCTTTTTATGTGCTTTCCTCCTTGCAGATTGATCATCTTAATGATGGTGTTTCTGTTTGCATGTACTTAGCACCTATTAAAACGAAATATAAAATGCATTCTCAAACAAATTAGAAATTCTTTTGTATGTTTGGAGGGCATCTCAGTGGGAACAGACTAGCATTTTTAATCTCCTCATGCTTATGGGGCTTGGACTTTGCATTATGTCTTTTTCTCAGACCTTTGTCAGAAAATGCTTGCTCTTTCCATTCGCAGTATCTTGAGCATTACTGATTGGTAATGGTCTAATGATTAACTCCTGGAGCAATGGGGAACCAAGTGTATGCTGTCATCCCAATAGAGTGAATTTTGCCAACTCCTGAAGGAAGGAAACATCTAGAAGCCTGCAGAATTGATACATTTTGTGACTGGATAATGCAATTGGCTTTTCATGTTTCAGTCAATATTAAGGACTATAGGTTCTTCATCACAGTTCACAGCTCCCTTGGTAATTAGACAATTTAAAAATCCTCAAGGGATAGAGGTCATTATGCAAGTCTGCACAGGAAATGTCTGCAAGAGTGAACAAATTACAGTTGCAGTTTTAAAGAGACCTAAAAACCTTCCCCTCACCAATACTAATGACATAAAAGGATAAAACCACCTGTGTTGGTGATCTTCATAATCTGGTGAGACTAAGTTTAAATTTGGACTTCACTTTGAGGCCCTGCACCGCTTGCAGAGTGCTGTCTATGCAAGAGATGTCTTGAGCTGGGTGCTTTTTCTTTCTTTTTCTTTGCTGGCTGCAATGGGATCATCTGATGCAGTCACTGCCCCCGTGGACACAGATGAGCAGTGGTGTCTCTCTGGCTAAGTGGGTGTTTTCAGCTGAGTTTGTCTATCTGCAGAAGTGGTTCACGTCTGCTGAGCTCTGCCCGACCGGTGTGGATGTGCTGGAAGACTTGAGGGTCTACAGCATTATGCAGCTCTTCCTCAGATAAGACCTTGCTAGCTGTACTTGTATTGGTATCTCCTGGGCAGCTTTCCCATTGACCGTCAGCTGTTTCTTAGCACAGCCCATTATGGATAGGTCTGAAAATCTTTCCGTTGGCTCTCAGATTCAGGTGTCTACAGGGGAAGGACAGCTGAGGCTTTGGGATTCAGAAGATCAGAGCATTGCGTGGGGTTTTTTTTTGTTTTGTTTTGTTTTCTTCCTCACTGAAGTAAACTATGAAGAGGAGAGATAATACTTGCCTGTCTCACCACTTCATGCAATGGTGTCTGCAACAGTTTTTGACATACTTACAAAAGAGTGCCCTTAGAAAGTAAAGTGCTGTTGGTGGTAGAAGTGTCATACTATAACCATGTCTGAATCTTCCATCATTTAAGCACAAGCCTCTTAGTCTTGTGGACCCCATCTTGGAATCAGTGATATCAGCATCATTGGAATCTAGGGTGCTCTGTATGTCAGTAACCTACCAGTTATTTGTGCTTTTTGTAGGTTAAAGGATGAGGAAAGCAGTGGATGTAAGCTTCTGTTGTGGGTCAGAGCTGATACTGACCAGGTATTGCTTTCCTCCCTTCAGTTTGATAAACTTTTCCAGTTTCTTCAGCCTGGTTGCTTTTATGCTGCCATATTTATTGTTATATGGTTGTTGTTTGTTTTATTGCTGATAATAGCTTATTGAGACTTGAGGAACTTTATTTGCTTAACCTTGGATGTCTGGAAGAGAAGCTGGTTACTTTGAACCTTCCAGCCTCCTGCTCTTAAAACTGTTGAAAGAAGTAACTCTAATTTAGGGCTTTTGTTGCAATTTTAAACACATAAATAGATGCCTTCATTCTTCCAATCAACTTCAAAAGGTCAGAGAGTCTGGATTATATCAACCATATATTGGTCATTCACCATTAATCAATTTGCACATGCCTATCTCTCTGTCAGGATCTCTTCTCCTTCCACTGAGCTCATCCAGCTACACTGCTGAAGAAATACAAACTCAGGAGGAATCCCAAGAGGCCCCAGTTGTTACGTGCTGAAAGGACAACTTGGCTTCCTGACATACCTTGGTACAAGCATCATGTTTTGTCACACGGATGACTTGACATGAGATATAATGTCATTATACTTTAGCCACAGAGTTTGGATTTTCTATTTGAGCTTCTCATGAAGATTGTTTAAAATAATAGATCTTAACTGTTGCAGAATGATTAGTTAATATTCTGAGACAAA
Organism: Pedionomus torquatus; assembly: GCA_013398155.1. NCBI lineage: Eukaryota > Metazoa > Chordata > Aves > Charadriiformes > Pedionomidae > Pedionomus > Pedionomus torquatus. The sequence continues at coordinate 118,128 of VZRU01004564.1, forward strand.
CAATAAACTAATAAACACCAAAGCGCATAGGTCCCAAGTCCAAAAATGTAAAGAAAGAATAAATATTTAAATGTTTGACAGTTAGTTTGTTTCCAGCTCCTGTGTACATGTATATTTGTGTGTTATGACCCTTCATTTTCTATGTTGTACAGTCTGTGCGTCATCACTGCTTAACTCCACTCTGTGTGTTGTGCAATGTGTTTGGGCTTACATCTTAGAAGTCAATATATTGGTTTTTGTTAGTGCTCTGGTTCCATAAAGTGAATTACTTCTTTGGATGGGAAATACAGCAGAACAGATATGTTACTTCAGAAGGACAATGTTCTTGTTTGTGTGCATAGGTATTACTCAACAGCTGTTGTGTATTACTAGACTGCATGCCTTTCTTTTTGTTAGCTAAAATAAGATTTGATTGCGTGTAACACAGGATAAAATTGTAGAAGCATGTTTTTACCTAAAGCAATGGAGTTAAAACATACTTCCAGTAGGAAAAGACCAGGTTCGAGACTACCTGAGGAACCTGAAGGTGCATAAGTCCATGGGACCTGATGAAATACATTCACAGGTCCTGAGGGAGCTGGTGGATCGAGTTGCCAAGCTGCTTTCCATCATATTTGAGAAATCGTGGCAATCTGGTGAAATTCATGCTGATTGAAAAAAGGGGAACATAACCCTGATATTTAAGACAGAGAAAAAAGATGACCCAGGAAACTACAGGCCAGTCAGTCTCACCTCTGTGCCTGGCAAGATCATGGAGCAGATTCTCCTGGAATCTCTGCTAAAGCACATGGAAGATAGGGAGGTGATTGGAGACAGCCAGCATGGCTTCACCAAGGGCAAATCCTGCCTGACAAATTTGATGGCCTTCTATGATACTGCCACA
>VZRU01004564.1:123252-145919 GCA_013398155.1 Pedionomus torquatus
CCCCCCAGCATAAAAAGTTGTAAGAGGCTTTCCCAGCTGGTTAAATTGTGTGTAAACTGGGCTGGAAGAGTATTTGTTGGCATAGGATGAATGGTTCTGAAGACGTTTGTCCCATCTAAACTTCCTGGCCAAACTGTAAGAAACTTGGAAGAGCAGGGAGAGGGCTGGAGCACACCACCATTAGCTGTTGGAGGCAAATGAGGTGCTTCCTGTGGTGCTAAAGTGACACCACTTTTACAGCTACGGGACACATGGGATTACTTGTGAAATCTTCCTGACACTGGAAGACTTCAACGTTATGTAGGTCAGATTTGCATGAGAGCATGGTTTATGTATGGGGTCTGTTGTTTTAAAGCGGGATGTAATGACTTACCCATTGCCCGGTTGAGGCTCTTTTTTAATGTTAAACACCCTTGGAGCTATGGTGGAAGCAGCCTCAGTTGGCCACATCTCTGAGAAAAGTGCATCACAATAGCACATTAGTCATCCTTGCTTGATAAAAACAAGAAGGATGAATGAAAAAGCATAGCACAATGTAGGGCTCTCAAGAGCAGCTTATATTGAAAGAGCTGAAGAGCTGCCTTCTTTTTTTTTTTTAAGTGTGTGTGAAGATACTGCTGCTACTTGAAAGCCTCTCAGTTTTAGGTTTGAAAAATTACAGGCAGGGATTGCAGGACCTGTAGTAATGGTTCATTCAGCCCTTTATTCTCCTTTGGAAGTAGAGAAACAAAATTCTGGCTTCTGCCGTGGCATGAGGCATCTGATGTGTCCTTGAAAACAACAAAGTAGAAAAGGTCTGTGTGCTCTGTGTAAACATCCAAGAGCACAGCATTTTCTGGGTGAGCTGGGTTTTTGTCCTGAGTCACGACATTCTTTCTCCACAACTGGGCAATGAGCTGCTGCCTTCCAGCACGTTACACGGTGCAGTCACGTTGCATGTGAACACTATTTGGAGCACATGAAAAGCCTCTTTAAGTAAGTAATAGTGACCAATCGCACTATATTGAATAAGTGCCATTAGTCTGCCTTTATTTCAGTGTGCAATAAATGGCATTTTTCCAGGACTGATTAAATGGTGCAGTGCCAGATGTTAGGATCTGTTGGGCTGTATGTAGGTCTCAGGGTGGAGGGCAGAAGATCTGATGACTTATGGAAAGATTTTTCCTCATAAAAGAAAAACATCATAGAGTTGTGTTTTGGGGTTTTTTTGAGTTCTTTTTTTTTGTGTTTTTTTTTTTTTTTTTTTCTCTTTTTTATTTTTCTTTTTAGGCTCATAGCTGCTGGCAGAAAAAAAAATGGAGGGAATTCTAGACGCAAAAGAATGATTTGAGTACTGGGTATGTTAGCTGGGCCATCAGGATGAGAATGATATATTAATTTAGAAGGAGAAAAAGAATCAGATGTTAGCCAGTGTTAAGAATCAGATGTTTTGCCAGGAAAGTGGCAAAAATGCAGCAGTAATAACACCCCAATCTACCTACCAGGTGATGCTCGTCAGGCTGATGGCACCAAGCTCACACCTGTAAATTGAGAGACTTAACACTTGGTCCTTCATTCCCACATTTGTTCATCCAGCATCTCTGGTTGTCAGCAAAATTTTCTAGCTTGAGTCCCTCAAAACTGGCTCATGAATTCACTGACATATGAGGAGTTCTTTAAGAATATGAAGCATTTTAATATGTAATATGATTTATAAGTTTGCTTTTTTCTGTATGACTAATTTCATTATAATTTCAAACTGTGATGTTACACAACAGAGAGAATCACCCTCTGCTGTTATAGTCCCTTTTATTCTCTGCCTCTTACTTGGTTTGCCATTGAAACTTCAGGACAAATGCCTCAATAAATGGTGCAACAGTCTCTCTAAGGCTTTGGAGGCCTGGACAAAGCAATGGAGAGAACATGCAACGTGCAACTTGTGCACTAGGGAATCATGAGGAAGACATTCAGTTATTGTTTTTTGTCTTCTGAGTGGAATTACAATTGTAATTAAATTAAAATGCAGAACTCGGGCTTAGGAGGTATTCAGCGCCCTCTGCTCCTTCTGACGATACTTGGTCTGGAGAGTGACAGTTCAGATTTTTTTTTTTTTTTTTTCTGTCCCCTCCCATGGTTGTATACCACAGTGAAATTCATTCCAATCCTGAGATGGCATTTAGATTACACATTTGGAATCCAAGTCTCTGATTCTGCTTATAAGTGTAACTCCAAGACAGATAATAAGGCTATAAGGATAAGCTGTTGCTTCAGATGAGTGGGAATATTGTTTTAAAGACCTATATGTATGTCATAGAAATCCAGGACTACTTGTGTGGCTTTTTTATTTCTCTTCTTAAAATGCTGCTTTTTATTGATTATTTTGCATGATCTGTGTTTGTGTTACACTAAAATATAATATAAATAAGTCTTGACACATTGTGCTTTTTAGGAGGTCACTACTCTTTAAAGAAAACCTTTATTCAATGATGTATCCTAAATTTCCAAATATGGATTAGACCTTATGATGTAAAATAATTTGGTTTATGCCCAAATGATAAAATCACCTGTCTGGTATTGGCATTAAAATCCGATTAACTAAAGGTATCTTAAAAGAAGAAAAAAGAAAGGAATGGGCAGTCCCTGAATATAACTTCAGAAGGTCTAGGTTTTGTACTTTGTGTATGCTCCATTTGACTTCGGATGGAATGACATTGCAAGAGCAGCTTTTGAGAATGTGAAGGGGAAAACATCAAAATTCCATTCACTTAACTGTTAGCTGCATGTCTTCAGTATGTCAAAGTTAAAATGCAGTTGCCTCTGGAATGAAGTTGATAACAAAGAGAGTGATTAGGCAGTATCAATGATCAATTATTTATGCATCTCACCTTAAAAGTCCACAAGGACCAATACAGGGCTGAAGCACCCACTTAAAAGAAATGCCATTGATGCAATTTCTAGTTCGGAGGAACCGAGGTCGATATTAAGCCTGCTGGTAACTGAGCAGGTTCCATAGCTGTATATATCATGCGTTTCCTCCAGTGTCACTAGACACATCTTATTGCTGCTTTTTATGCTTCTATCGCCAGAAGTGAAAAAGAAGCAAGCGGGGAAAAAAAAAAAAAAAAAAAAAAACCAACCCAAAAACCAAAGGTTTGTCTTCACTGTTCTTTAGTGCTCTGTATGGTCTTACCTTTCAATCCTGATGCTCCAGGAGGTGCTGAATGACACTGTTGCTCAAAACTGGTTTGTCCTTGGCTTCTTCTCTTAGAAAAATAGCTTTTTAGATGATGGAGAAAGTAATTCTTTCTTCTACTAAAAATGAGTAGGCTGGAGTTAATTGAAGATGCAGGCAAAACTACCGAAATCTAATTGATGGAATGCATCTAAGTTCCCATGTCCTGTGCAGAAATGAGAAAGCAAGAAAAAGATGCAGTTGGAGAATGCTGGAGATTCATTTCAGAAAGTGATTGGCATTTTTGGGGAGGGAAAGGTTTGGTGTTTTTTTATCTGAATGAAAAGATGAGCACGCTTGTAAAATGTGCGTAAACCTAATGAAACAAAACATAGGACCAAAGTCTGGTAGTCAGTAATGAAAAGAAAAATATTTTGTGACATGAATGCTTTCCACTAAAAAACTTCAGAATGGTAGATCGGTCTTCTCCTGTTTGAAAATATAAGATCTTGTATGTCTCTGCACAATGCATAAAAATGGGCTCCTAGAATTTTAGTGCTTTGACAAAGCCTTAAAAAGAGCTGAAAACCAGGGAGTCCTCGCTCTAAACGTCAGTGACTTGGCAAGGCTTTGGACAGTTGGCATTAACATCAATGCTAGTATTCAGCTGACATCCTTGTTCAATGTATCTTTCTTACTGCAACTGGCAAGGGACAAGAGCTATTGTGACTGAAACTTTGAAAGCAATATTTAATTAAGTAAATTGATGTGCTCATTGGAAAACTGCAGATCATTTCTTTGTGGCCTTTTTTTCTTTATTAAAGGCTCTAGAAGGGATGCTGTTTGCGTTCTACAAAGTTATACCTTTACAAAAAGTACTTACAGGTTTGTGTGTTTCAGCTTGGTGGGTATCAGTGGCGGAATTTTTCCTTTAAACCTACACATTCTCCATCTACAGTTTCAGGAAAAAATACATTAGATGGTGTTTGACTTGTGCTGAGGGTACAAATCATCCTTCTTATTAAAGTCTGAAATGTTGTTCAGTACTGCTTAAGGACCCGAATCAGGAAAAAAGCAGAACATTTCAGTGGGTTGCTTCCAGAAATGGTTTTACTACAAAGGTCTTGAGTAAGTGAAAAACAGAAAACCACTAACGTTTTGGAGAGGAAAACAGTTAGCAGCTTGTGCAGGGAGGTGTAATTATTATCCTCTGCTTGGGCCTCCTTAAGAACAGGGAGAAACCAAAATGTGAACACTTAAGGGTTAACCACAGCATTGAGAGCAATTTGTCTATTGTTTCTCTATTAATATCATTCACCAACTTACCACTCATCACCTTTTCCAAGTAGTCTCCCTATAGCAACAAATGGCGCCATAGACAAACCAGATGCAATCTCGTCTCTGTTTTCTTTTCATAAGCATTTGCAAATTTGTTAAAAAGAAAAGTAAGGGAAAGTGGGAGAAAAATGTTTATTTTGTAGAAGATACACCAAGGGGCACTGAGAACAGGGGATTCTATTTTGCCGTAGCTCCCTCTGCTATCTAATGTACCTCCGCTTTTCTGCAGTATGATTTATTTCCCTAAAGGTCTTGTTCCATGTCATTGAAACAAACCTAGATTCCTTTCACAGCTATCTTGATGATCTGCTTGAGGTTGTATTCTGAACATTTAAAGGCATACTGTCAGAGCCCTAGGTCCAAAATTGGTCTCTGTTCCTCCCCACCTTTAGTTTGCACCTAATATTTGTCTCTGTTTGAATCCTTAACACGGTTTTCCTCAGTGACATATCTACACATAGTTGCTACATACATATTTTTGAATCTGCAGCATGACAGATAGCATGGACTGTTTTTACCAGCAATGTTGCTCAAAGTCCTTATATTTAAATATTTCCTTTACTAGGTAAGTCCATTATTTTTCCTTAAAAAGAAATATATCACTTTTCTCCTTTTTTGGTCTCTAAACTCCTTTCAGTTGCAGCTGACTTTAAAAGATGGAAAGCATTTGTTTGCTGTCTCTTTACATGGAGAACAACCATACCATATGCTTTATTTGACTGTAGGTTATTTCAGTTTCAAAAGGGACCAAACAAAAACCCCAAACTTGTGAAAACAAAAATCTCTGCAAAGTAGATAGTTTGGATCTATTTTCTCACAGTTGAATCTGAGATGAACTTAAAACGCCAACTGTCCTCACTATAATAGCAGATTTCTAGGTTTTGACAAACATAAACAATTGTCATATTTAGAAGAGTTACTTACTTTTCTCTGATGCATCTATTCTATAACTTAATGAAGTTTCCAATGAGCTGCACAGACCAAGCTCTTGCATTGTGGGCGAGTGCTTGTCAGCAGTGCAGGTAGAACTTCTGGAGACTCGTCACATGTAGAAGTCATCCTCCATTTGACCACCAAAGTGCAGCAAAGGCTAGCCAAAACAGATTTAAAACGGTTGTTCTTCTGCAGCAGCCATTACTGTAGTTGTTACAAAGAAGTCGGATGATAATAAACGGGAGGAAGATCTGTTCAGGCTTGTGAATCCTTGCTGCCGCTCTTTTCTCAGTATGGACCCTTAAATGAATGGGATTAACCTTTATTTCTTTAGCAAATACAATCAAGGCAACATCTTACATTTGCCACCGAGATACAGAAAAGCTCATTAGTAAAAAGGAAGTAAAAATCAGTTTCTTTCTATCAGTTGCACAACAATTATATTCAAGTTTTTCTATGTCATTTGATGATTTGCATATAGGCTGTGGTGGGTCTATTTAAATAGAAATGACAATATCTGCAAAGTTTATTGCCTTATGATTTTTTGAGAACTTCTGTCACCTCCTTGACCAGTGGGGAGCTTTGCTATATACAGACCAAGATTTTGTTTGTGTTGCTAGAAACTAACACTGGAAATCTGCTGAAAAGCCAGTCCAGTTTTCTGGCTGGAATTGCATTTGAGATATCTGTGGCTCTCGATGTTGAACAGGAGAAAAACCCACTTACGCTTGGATAAGTTTTCCTGACTTTTGAAGAGCATCTTGTCTTCTTATCTGTTGCAGACTGTGCTGTAAACACTGCTTTAACTACTTCCAGAGCTCGTTTCCACAGGCACAACATTTGGCTATGCCATCTGATTACCACCAAAACAGAGGAAAACAGTCTTACACCCACCGTTACTTTGTTGCCTGCCTTTATCCTCCATTATCATCATCCAGTCAGTGTTTACAGGATGCCACAGTTAACGCTGCCCAGATGCTCTGCCTGTGGGAAACCTAGAAACCAGGCAGCGCCGACCGCCAGCATTTTCCAAATGCAACCATCTTATCCGAGGTCTGGGCTGTTTGTGCGAGCTGGGGTCACCCCATGGCCCGGCTGTGCTGTCTGTTAGTCCTGACACGAGAGATAGCACTGCTGAAGATGTTGAAGTTTGTGTTGTTTAGGCCACTTACAGCTTTTCAGCAAACATTTTAGGACAAAGTGATGTGGTTTCCCTGGCGGCTTGTGGACCAAAGAGGATTTTGGTTTTGTTGTGGTTTTGGTTTTTTTCTTCTTTTTTTTTTTGGTAGTTTTATTTTTATTTTTTTTTAGCATAAAAATACAATAGGAATGTTGTCTCTTCTCTAACTATAGGAACATTTTACGCAGTTGCTAGTAAAACACATGGGTATTGCAAGAATTGCATCATTTCCAAAAGCTAGGCAACAAATGGTATTTAGCTTGTATTTTACTTTGGTCATCACTTTTTATGTTTGGGTGCACATTTTTTCCATTTTACTATTTCCCACACGTGTTGATGCTTACTAAAGTCAGTCATATCAACATTTTGAAGATCATCTTTCTTAGAGGATCTTGCTCTTAATGGAATACACAAAATAAGATTTTATTTTTCTTGGTGGCAGATATTTAAGTATGTTTATCATTCTCTTATACCAACAAATTCTAAGAATTGAAGAAGCAAAACTATTTTCAGCCATGTTGAGGGGATATTTGCAGTAAAATATACTATCAAACTATGTAGTGTCACAAGAGATTATTGCAAATTATATTTCACTGAAAAGAGTTAATTTTTTTCATAAAAATAAACACTTCCAAAACAGTCGCATTCCCCAAAGTGCATACCTGGAATGAAAAAAAGAAAAAAAAAAGGTAAAGAAATAATTTGTAGCAACTCTATTAATTTTCTACAGAGTGTGTAAAAGGCACAGAAGTCTCTGGCCTACAGAGCTTTGTAAAATGATGTATCTGGTTTTATGTTTGTGTGTTGGTTGGTTGTTTTTTTTTTTTTTAATATGCATTTAATTTAATAATCTCTTTTTGAAACTTTTTTTTTAAAAACAGGTTCTTTAGAGTTAGGTATTTTTAGTTAAGAAAGGGTTTGGGCCTTTCTTGTTTCCTGAGTAATTAATATTTTGTTTCCTGTGTATTTTGACCTTCTCACACAAGAAACTTGTGTGCACAACGCACAAACAACCCCGTTACCTGATGTCCCACTATGCTTTTAAGTGTGTGAATAGTCGTTTCTTCCTTTAAGGGCTGGAGGTAGGGTTCTTTTAACTGCTTCATATCCACATTCCAAAACCTATTTAAAAACTTGAGTCTAAACTCCAGCTGACAATGAACTCTATTTTCAGCTAAAACCCTCTCCTCCCCCTCTTCGCCATACACTGTTTCTGCTGCTGGTCCACTTGTGATAAAGACCAAAACTGTTGTTTGGCTGACATGCAGAAGGAGTTGTTTATCAAAAGGAGGCTATTCTAGGAGGATATGCTCTTTAAACAGAACAATGGGGATTTTGAAGATAACCAAATCAGTACTACATAGGTGTTAGATCTGTTTTAAATTGTTTCTGTGTTGGAAAGTAGGAGGGGGCCCGGGTATTTGGCTTTGAATCCCTGGCTTGCAAGTGTGAAATGGCTAAATCCAAATTAGCTGCCAATTGTGCTTTGTACTGCAGCTCATGCCTGTCTACAGGGCATGAGCACAGCACCTGGGGAGTACAGTGCGGGGAAAGGGGCCTCAGAAAATCCGGTTTCATGTTATGATCCAGCTGTACCTTGCGCTTCACCCAAGGGGTTGGGGTTTTTTTTGATCCATCCTTGGTGCTGCCTTGTTCAAAAGGCAGCTCTTAAAAGGAGACCTACAGGCAGAATTATTTTTCATGAGTTAGACTAGGTTATTGACATGTACCCACTCTACTGATAATCGATTAACTTATTTCTGGACATGCAGAGTAGTATCAATACCTGGTAAGTGGGAGGAAAACCCAAGGAACCTTATGGGAAACTTAAGTGCAGAAGATCAGCAGATGTATGGGGTGAATTTTTGTTTGCTCACCCCTTCTGCAAAGGGAGAATCTTGCTGGCAATAAAGGTGACCTTCAAATGCAAGGGAGAGGAACACTACACTTCCTGTCAAGCTCTTAGATGGCTGTTTTTCTTCCTTCTGAGCTTTGACAGCCCCTAATTTTCTCTAATGAAAGCTTTTGTTCAACTGTTTTCTCAGATATTTGTGTTCTTTTGTAATAATACTTTAATATCTGACACCAGGTCCAACTGGAAATTCCCGTTTCTTGCTTACTTGCAGTGGCCTTTTGTGGTACAGTGATCTAATTTAAAAATGTCTTTCCAAAATTAAGAAAATGATGATTCTCTATAAAGAACTATCAACTTTTTGTCTTCCATTCCATCCCCCCATCCCTGGTAGTAAGAGCCACTACTGCCTGTTTTCATATAATGCATCTATACATGAAAAGAAAAGGAGCAGAAAACCTTCTCTAGTGCTGATCATATGCAAGTGATTTATTTAAGGACACACAGTGAGTTGCTTGCAAGAGCGGGATGATGCTCTCTGCCAGCCATCTGATTAAAGCTCAACTTAAATATACTTGGATATTTGGAGGTGGTTCAGGAGAACATTTGGAGGTGCTGAGTTTTCTTGAAATGTCTGGTTTGATTGATTAGAGAAGGGGAGAGGCATTTTGTCTTCAGCAAGTATAAATCTCCTGGCCCCAGAATTCAGGAATATTCTCTAATTTCAGCTGTAAGTTTCCTTCTTTCTACCTCTTCCAATAGAAATGCATGCTTGAATTCTTTTAAGTGTGGAAAGGGCACCTCAGTAACCCCTACCTAACATCACTCACACAGTCTGGCATCCTCACCTGAAGCCTGGATTTATTTTCTTAGAGATTCCCACTAGGTAAACCCCGTGGAAAAACTAACCCTTGACAGCTCTTGCTGTTTTGACCATCACCTTTATAGCCAAGTGTGATCATGTGGAGACCAGGAGGGGCACTCCTCTTGTGCTGGAACCAGCCTTGCTGTTTGGTTTTTATTCTGTCCTGAAAGTGATGTATTTTCAGAAGCTGCATCACACAAATGGGGAGAAAATGTGACTCCATGGTTTTTTGGACAGACATACAGAAGTGCTTTGCACAGCAAGATAAACTGTGTAGGCTGATTATTGCAGTAAGTATTGCATTGTAAGGGGACACAAGTATATCTCAGTCAACAGTGACAGCCCTGTAGTTTCCTGTTGTGGGCAATCCTGATGGAACTGTGTGCTATGCTCTACTGTTAAAAGCTTGTGGGCTCCTACATAGGTATGTTGCCAGGGATTTAACCAAAATAGATCTTGTTTAAACCAAAACAATCCTATTTAACTGAAAGAGGTTCCTAAAGAGAGATGGGGCTTCAGTTAGTGTTTTCCAGTACAGACTCAGGGACCTATTATGGTTTGCCCTTATGTTTGGAAGTGCTGCCCTTGACTTTTTCTTGCTTTTAAAAATCTTATCCAAGTCAAGAAACCATACTTCTATTTGTCTGTTTTCTGGCTTTGTTCTAATAATGCTCGACCTATCCATGTAGATGTAACTGACTGGGAATAAAGGTTGTGCTCAGTTATCACAATAGCTCATGTACATCGACAGAGGTGATGAAAACCAGTTTTTATGACAATGTTGAGGGTAGAAACTCTGCTTAGGAGCAACTAAATTTCCACACTTCAAATACCAAACAATTTAGTGGAGGAAGTAATTATACCTCACAGTGCTGCTGGAGTCCAGTGAGCACTTCTCTGTTTTGTGGGTACCCGCATGCTGAAGTTTGCCAGCATAGGAGCTCGGCGCAGTGATTGCTGCCACTTGAACTCTGGACTTGCTTTGCTGATTGGTTGTTTGCTTTAACCACAGTGCTGGATGGAGCCTTTGGAGACCATCACAGTGTAAATAAATACATGTGTGTTTGTTTCTAGCCTGTTGAAAAAAAAAAAAAAAAGTTAAAAAAGACTATTTGTCAAAGAAGGGGGAAGAGCTGTTACGGATTCATTTGCATGCCTTTGAGATGCAAGAGGTGCAGGAAGCAATGGGCTTAGGGGAGGGTTAGCAAAATCATTCCATGAGGTATAACAATAGGGAAACACAGAGAGTGGTTAGGTGCTGTTAGATTAGATTAGTGCAGATTTATTTGGCAAGTGATGTTTATTTTGCTATTAATCATATAGAAGTACTTAAAGCTCGTAGAAAAAGTCTTGTTCCATGAGTCAGTGTGAAGAATGGTTAGTTTGGTGGGTTGTTTGGGTTTTGTTCCTTTTTTTTTTTTTTTTTTTTGTTATCCCTAAGGAGGTTTTTTTTTTTTTTTTTTTTTTTTTTTTTTTGAGGGTAAAAAGGCTAGACTAGAACTTAAGGTGAAAGATGGCAGTTCAGGTATACTAAATTGCTCTGCTGACATGATTGTCCCTAGACTGGATTTTTATTCATCTTTTGCATTAGTGGTATTTTTATTTGTGCCTTTGCCCTTGTTGTTATAATTTTAAATGTGGTGAAATATGCTCACTTGTAACGTGCTTTATGTTTCAGCAAAGGACTGCAAACAGAAAGAACAAATGAATTCACAGTTGGCTAGAGCTAATTTTGTGTAGTTACTAGCTTACATCATGGATTTCTCTGCCAGTTAGCTGTTTGAAAGTAAAATAGGAGGCATGGCATGGCCTGAAACTGAGGGAAAGGTTAGAGTTTCAGAGGGACAGCCTCTTCACACCATTGCCAAATCACCTCATTCATTTTGCATTTGTAGGCATAAAATAGGGCATGAGTGTGAAGGCTGCAAACAGCCCTCCTCAGTACTTGCTGTTTACCTTCAAAGGTTTTACTTGCTGCAAACATTTTTACCTTGAAACTTACTGTAAGAGAGAAAGCTGGCATAAGACATGGCCATGGAGCATCACAGAGTTCAACAAAATGGCCTGTGATGAGGTCTCCCAACCTCTGTGGTCCATGTACTTACTGCTGCTCACAATGTCCCCAGAAGAACATGGCTCTAAACAGTCACTCTGTAAGTAGGTAGTGATTCTTGTAGCCAGCTGGAACCTTTCCCAGTGGTTCCTATACTAGGCCAAACCCTTAACCCTTTTTCCCTACTCCTTTCCAGTTTATTCTTTTTCTCTGGTTTAACTACTCTCTCCTCTCTGAGGACTATGCAGATGCACAATTCTATCTTGTTTACAATCTCTTAATCCAGCTGTGAGGGAGGGCTTCTTCCATTGCTTTGCTCCCTTGTAATGCAACTAAAACCACCATCAGCCCCATCTAAAGGAGGGAGATGGCTTGTCATTGGAGCTTCTCCTGATCTCCAGCCCCCTCCTGCCCTTGCTGTCAGGTACCTCTCTTTAACAGACAGCTTTATTGGAAAAACAGGTACTGGGTACTTGCATTTCTCTGTGCAGGTCTTTCTTGCTGGAAAGGGACCTGTATGATCTTTGGCAAATATGTGTATTTGTCACTGTATTATTTTATTAGGATAGCTTTTTCCCGAGTCTCAAATGCTGTGGCCTGTTGATCCACATTGGGTGACTGTTCTGCTTTACCTTTATTTATCTCTAAACCAAATTTGAACTTTATTAAGTGGTTAAAAAAACTGTGTAGACTAGTGCTTTCTGGTTTAACTTAAACTGTAGGATGGATTTGTATTTTTCAGCATTTCCTTTGACCCAGTTTGCTGAATTAGTTTCCAGTTTCCCTGAAGAAGAATGTCTTGTCTCCTTTCTGGTTTTGCTATTTCCTTTTGTTGGCTGAAACATTTTATAAAAAAGTTGCAGCAAGCAAAAGCCATAGACAAAAGCGTAAGTGGAAGAAATTTCATTGGCTGAACAATACAGGTCAGATGTGGTGACCTTCATTTTTAAACGTATTTACAGATCTGCTTCAATTTTTAACTGAATACAGTTGTCAAGACTTTTCCCCCCTCCCCCGTGTGCTTGATTGAAGTACTCACATCAGGCAAGTTGAAGGTAAAGGCTTTTCTTGTTCAGTTTTTACTTGATGCTTGTGATGATGTCATTGTATTTGCTCTTTGGTCACCCACAGAGGGTTTCACAGCATGTGTGTTGCCTGGTAATAAACCAATGGACTCCCTCTCCTTGTCTTGATTTTTTTTAGAGCAGAAACGACATCTTTCACTTCTTCAGTGTGCACTCTAAGTTATTTTAAAGAAGGGAGAGAGGATAACGAGATGAATGTTGTCCCTGCTCCTTAATAGTTATGTCTTAAACACGTGGTACCGTGCTTGGAAACAGTGAGTAACCCTTACCTTCTCAGCTCCACCAGCCTGGGTGTTTCAGGTGAGAAATGAAGTGTTTTGCTGACGCAGGGCCCTACTTACTCCAGTGGGTTTCTCTTTGCGCCTTTCGAGATGCCAGAAAATCTAGTGCATAGGTCACTCACAGGGAAATTAACTCAGTGCCATCTCATTTCAGTTCCTGCTTATCCTTATCATGTGCCTGTGCCCTCCTCCGTGGGCTGGCAGCAGCTCTGCGGAGCAGCCCGTGACGGGAATAGCAGGGAGGGCTGCTTTGGGCTCAACCAGGGCTGGCTACCCTGCCTTTTGGGAGCTGGCTGGCTCTGTGCCTGCCCTTGCTACGTGTGGTGTCACACTCCCTCTCCTCCTCTCTTACTCTCAGTGTTGCTGGATCATTTAAATAAGGTAGTCCTGAAATTGTAGCATGGCAGTCTTAGCGGCTGACTCTGGGCAGGGCTTACATGTGAGACATCAGATCCCGCTCGTTTCTGTATGGATATGCCTACTCTGAATTTCCCTTAGCTACAGAGAAGCTCTCAGAGTTACAAACGTGACCAAGAGGAAAAGGGCTTGCCTGTGTCGTTTGGAAGGGTGGTGTGAGGAGGGGCACATGAGGTTGTTGTGTCAAGGTTTGATGTCTCGGGGCTTACTGGAGCCATATCAGTGCAAAATGTATGTAGGAGTTGAGGACAAGTGCAGTGATCCTGACAAGTGAGAAGATCCTCTTATCTTAGCCGCAATGGACCTATACCAGGACTTTGTGGTATTGCGGCTACGTAAGTATGGTTCAAGAGCTGTAAAAGAAAACCCTTCCAGATATCACAAATCATTCTCCTTTTGAAAGTTCTTCATTATTTTTATTCCCCCACTTGCCAGCCCCAAACACCTGGACATCACACTCTATACTAAGCAGAATAAATCTTGCTCTCATTTTTTGATCACCTTTTGTGGCACACTCTCCCTGCACTTTGGGGACCATGGCAGTCCTTTTGTATTATTTTCCTGCTTTCAAGGTATACCTACTGTTTAGCACTCTCCTCATTCACGCCGTTGCTCAAAACCAACATCTTTCTCTGTTTTGTGTGAATTTGACAGTATGAAATGTGTGCACTAGAAACTTAACTGTAACCACCTGCTGTTTTCTCTATAGTTACCAGTAAGCAAATGCGCTATAAGTATTTGTATCTCCACTTTGGATGCCAAAGCGAAATTGATAGCTTCTGAGCCAATCATCTGTTAGGCTGACACGAAAAATAACCTCACCGGAGTAGAAACGTTGTCCTTCTCTCATCTTTCTACTGTTTGAGGATTCATGTTGTAGCTGTGGTAGTTTGGATATTGCTATCGTCGAAGCCATATGGACATAGCCAAATTTGTCCTAGTCCTAGGTTTGGAAGCAGCTCTATTTCATAGACTTAGCAGCTATAGCTATTTTTGAAAATGTTTAAACTCTATGCATACCTGGATAAACTTTAGAGGACCTTTCTTAACACACTGCTAAAATAAGAGCGTCAATGGTTATGCTGGTGACCTTTTTCATTATGAGAATTCATGTTAATTCATGGCAAGCCAGAACATTATTATAAACCTCTTGACTGTTCTGTTTTTTAGGGCTTTGAAATGTAATCAAAGGTGGATTTATCTGATACTAAGAGATGAAACAGCTACCAGCCTTAGGTTTCCTCCCTTTTATTTTTCTAGGAGGTTACTGCCAGAGTAAACTGAAATTGGAGGTGGTTTATGTTAATGCTGCAGCCTGTAGACTGCACTTGCTCAGGAGTTTATCCAGGAGGATCAGCTGATCCCGCTGTAGGATGGTGACCTCTGGCAGAGACACAGGACAGAGACAGCTGCTCCACCTCTCCCAGCTAAACCTGCTTAAGGTGGTGAGTGGGAGTTGTTAATACCATTATTTGTTTAATTGCAGGGCTAATGGATTTGTGCGTGTGTTTTATTACAACAGAATACTTGAAATAGAAGCAGAGGAAAAATTGAGTGTTCTGCTTGGGAGATGCTTCCCAATTATTATTCCTTTTTATTGATGACAGCCCAATATTAAAAGTAACTAGAAGCATACTTGACTTTAAACTTTCCAGTTGTATATAAAGGTAGCCCACTTTGAAACATCTGGTGCCATGGAGGTGTACAGTGCTTTTAGTAATACAGGGCAAGGGTGAATTTTTAATTAGCTTAGTCTTCTTATTTTCCTCCAAATATAGACAGTGTCACTTCTTAGCTTTCTCAACTTCAGTACTTGAGAAGAGGCAGCCAAGTGTGCTCTTGGAACTATTTGTTAGGGAAATCTGTTAGAAAAATGGGGATCCAAAAGATATTTCTATTTTAATAAAGAGAGGATAACTTTTTAAATGATAATAGCTTTATGGAAGTGCAGCCCTTTCCCCCTCCCCCCTTGAATATTTCTCTTTATAAAGAGAGAGAAACTCTTGGTACTTGCTTCACAAGCTACTGAAGGGATCACACTGGCATCGTGAAGTGCTGCATCCTTATTTCAGTGTGCCTAACCGTGAAACTCCTAGGGATAGACATGCGTGCTGTGGGATTTACCTCCTATGCTCAGGCCCACTGTGAATCTGCAAGCAATGGTCCTCTCAGGAAAGAAGCTGAGGGCACTTGGCAGTGGAAAGTATCTTGCCCATACTGGAGATAGTGACAGAGTTGGCAATGAGGAGGCGACTAGTCATTCTGCAAGGCCTGGTCTGAGGCCAGTTTTCATTTTCATCTTGTTCTCTTTCTGTTTTTCTTTCTCTCTCGCTTTTGTTATTTATACCAATGAGCAAATGTTGCTTATTTTTAGCAGCCTTTCCGTTTTGCTCAGGCACTGATCCTAAGTAATGGAATGCCTGTGGCCCTCCCTAAGGCACTATCCCACCTCTAATAAGCACAGACAAATGCAAGCTTTGGTGTAAGGAGTTATTGATTTGCTTCCAGGCAAGTAGGTGTGTGTGATACATGTAAAAAGTGCCCATGCATACCATGCATTAACAGTCTGACATCTTAGCAAATGACCTTGCATGATCTGCCTTGGGCTTTATGTGTATAGCTGCAGAAAGCAAGCAGCCTTGTAACTTGTTTTAGAGCATATAAAACCAATGCTAAAAACCCAAACACACCCAAATATACACACCCGTTTCCACAAATAAACCAAAAGCAAAATCCTCCCTTGAGCACAGACTCAGTCTTGGGAAGAATGAAGT
Source organism: Pedionomus torquatus (assembly GCA_013398155.1). Classification (NCBI taxonomy): domain Eukaryota; kingdom Metazoa; phylum Chordata; class Aves; order Charadriiformes; family Pedionomidae; genus Pedionomus; species Pedionomus torquatus. The sequence goes on from VZRU01004564.1 coordinate 139,182, forward strand.
AGATAGACCGATTCGTGGAAGCAGATGCAAGAGTTACACAGATAGGAGTACATGATGCAAGTGCTATTTTTTGCCTTTTCTCTTCTAGATCTGGGTTGTTGTAGAGATGCTAAAACAAGGGACAACGGAATCCTATGGGGAAGCAGTTATGGGAGGAATTCCACTGAGGTGTGGATGTCCAGGGAGCCCCTGCCTCACAGTTTAGCAGCTGACCTTCCATTGAGTGTCCTAGAAACTTTATGCTCCTACTTTGGGAGACAAGTGTATAACCTTAGATGCTGTCCCTCTTGTAAACCTCTTTAGGCTAAAAATAAAATGTAAAGGGATGGTGTATCCGACTTGAGATGAGAGTTTATCCTTTTTATTCTTACTCAAAGCCTATCCAAGAGAACTTTGGAACCAAGCAGGAGTAGCTACAAACTTAAACTACAAGGTAGGAGATGCAAACTTCTATGTCTTGCCCATCCATGCCAGTCCTGCATCTCCCTGAGGTATAAGGGATTTTCTGGGAGAAGAAGGGCTTTTGGTCATTGCTGTCTCTTTTGCATTAACAGAGCTCCACTGCTAGGCCCTAACATTTGTATTGCTGTTGGTGAGGTGGCTTCTGGCTTATGCCTATTGCAGTTCCAGCTGGAAGGAAAGCAGATGAGGAGGTTGTCCTGTTCCCTAAGGTGATTAGGATCCCACCCAGCCTGCTGGCATAGCTGTGCAACTGCTTGGTTCTCTCAGTAGCATCCGACTTAGTTTAAACACTTTTTATGGGTTTTTGTCTTCCCTGTTTTCAGGCCTGACACATTTGATAGGACTTACTATATACATTCTTGTGCTGGCAAGGGAAATTAATTTGAGGCTGATGGAGGAAGACAGGAGGCTGGGGAACATTACCTAGGTGCAGCCAAAGTAGCTGATGGCTCGGTGTTTAATTTGCTAATGCCATGTCTGCCCAAGTCTTCTCATTTTTGCCACTGTTAGAGGATTACCGTTGATTGAAATGGAAACATATTGGAGATGGGAGGAGGAGAAGAAACCTTGTTTAGGAAAGAAAATTGTGCTTCCTCTGAGGGGGACCCAAATATGTTTTCTACCATAGACCTTTATAATCCTTCCACCCTTCCCCCTGCTCCCGTTGCTGCTGGTTTTATTCTTACTCTGGAGGACCTCTGTGACGAAGTAAGTCTCCTCCACATCAACTCCTTGTCTTGTTACTGTCATTCAAGATACAGCTCTTATTGAGTATTCCCAACCTGGTGGAATGGGGGAAGGTATCTATTCTGAATTGGCTCTTCTAAATGCAGCAATACTTGTATACTATGATGTGCATGCCTCTCTGCCCCCAAATTACTAAAATTGCAGCACAGTTGTCCAAGGCTTATTTTTTGGTAAATGACTCTTGTAACTGGCATTCAGATTAACTACCATCATAGTCAGTAATGCAGCAAGACATTTAACACGTGTGGGATAGGATACCCATCTCAAATAAATACAATACTGCGTCAGTAGACGTTTTCATGTTCTCAGGTAAGCAGGCTGGTGTTGGGGAAAAAGGTTAGTCTATTAACATCTCGGCTCAAGAAAGCCAACTTCCTTTCTAAACGGAATAATAATTTTTTTCATATGAACCCTGTAGTGCCTCTGCTGTGTTTGCACTTCTAAGTCTCAAACATCCCAGTACAGATCACCCTTTATAAGTGGAATCCAAGGTCATGTGTCTGCATTTGAAATTCATTGTGTGCGGGCTATCACGCACTGGCTTGTGAATTCTGTAGGTGTAGGGGCTATGGGCCCATATTTCAGATGTGAAGAATATAGGGCCTTTTTTAGCACTTAAAGCACCCATGTGTGCCACTCACATCTATGAGTAACTTTGGCAAAGCTTTATAAAATCTATTGATTCATAGCTGGCATCTCACCATCTGTATGGGCAGGATTACATATAAATATATATGTCCTGTACATAACAGGACCATTTAGAGCATCTCTATGGCATAAAGGTAAAGTGAACTCGGGCACAAAAGTCATTATTCTTCTGTGGAAGACCTACTGGGGAGAATATTGAAAGGCCGTTTGTCTGCCATAGCCTAGGGCTCAGAAGGGATTTCAGGTGGCTGGTGATCCATGCTCCTGTTTATGCAGATCCAGCAAGTATGAAGGATTTTTAACCAAAGACAGTTCAGAAATAGATGATGGTGAGATAAGTGATTGTAACCAGCATGCCAAGGAAATCTCAGAGATAGGAAGGATTCCATCCCGGATCATGAATCCTGGGGCTTTCATGGATAAGAAGCTGCAGCTGGAGTTGGAGAGAGTGCAGTGACACACAAATCTTTGGTTCAATCATCTTCTAAAGTCATGCCCGGTGTTGGCTTACAGAAGATGAAAAAAGCTAATGAACTCTGAAGACTGATCCACAGCTGTCCTCAATAGCTTTCTTGAAGGAGGTCTTTTTTCATTGCATATATAACTGCTGCATGTTGCTGTTTTGAGCAGCTGTGTCTTGGCTACTCCAATATGCTCATTGCTGGAACTATCTCTTAAAACTCTGGCCAGCACCTGAAAAAATATTATTATTTAAGATGGCATTTACATCTAGGTTCCAGCCACAATTTTGTTCTGGACATAAAGTAGTTGAAATACAAGAGGCTGTCCGTGCCCTAGAAAGCTTATTCTCAATCTGCAGATGCTGAACTTTGAAAGAGGAAATGGGTAAAGGTGTTCTAGATTTTTTTCATCCAGTATGAGCTGACTAAACCAGTCAATGAGATTCTTAACAGGTGTGAGAGTTCCAGATTGCTCCAAAAAACAACCCCAAAAAATTATGTCAGTCCATACTTGCTAGCCTGGCTAGGAGAAGGACCTCAGAAACAAAGGGTTAAAATGGAATTTCAGCGTCTCCTGCTGTTTTTGCCACTAAATTCTCATGAAAACCTGTTCACTGGTGTGCTAGTTCCAGAATTTCCACCTTGCACTCCTGTATGCCAGAATGTGTTAATCTTGCACCAGTAGCACAATTTGAGAGACGTGCCCAAGTGAACTAGAGTGACTAACTGTGCTGCTGCGGGAAGTCCCCATATAAGGTGGATTCTTAGCATGTGAAGTGTATATATGTATATATGTATTTATATATTTGTAAAAGCAGATTGGCATGACAATCTAAAGGAAAAAACTACCAAAACAAAAACACCAAAGGAGACTATATTGATGCAATAGCTCCAGTGGTACAGCACTGCAAAAAGCAAATGGTTGTGCTGTAAAGAGGAAGGTGAGTCTCTAAATTCTGAAATGTAAAGGAAGAAAACCAAGACACCAGTTTGAAGGGTGTCTGTCTTTGCTCAGCAAGATTATTCCTTTATTTTCTTTTCTTTTATATCCCTCCCTATATTTCCAGCTTTTTAAAACGAGAGTTTACTGTAGAGAAAGTATTAACAAAGTGCAGCAGAATGGTGACAGGAGGGGTAAGTGCATATATATTCAGGAATCGAAGGGTTACATTCACAAAGAAAAAAGTGTGTTACCAACATCTGTTAACTAAAATATGATAACTACCTGGAGATAAGAGTTTAAGGCTGTTCTCTTTGCTAACAAGTCCATGTAGGGCAACTGGGAGAGCCCTGGGGTGAAAATTGCAAGCTGTCTAAACGCAATGCTCAATGCTATGGCTGTGTTTTTAAACTGCTGCAGGTAAGGTGCCTTTTTGTCCTAGCAAGGATGAAGCGTTAAAGGAGATGTTTTGCAAATGTTTAAATATGTGCTTTTGTTACTATGATAGTAGGGTAGCTAATATTTTGAATGAAATGAATCACTGTGAAAGCTTAAAAATTAACTCTTTGCAGCTCATAAATTAATCATAACTAAAGGGAGCGAAGAAAACCTGGAATGTTGGGTATTTTCAGCAGTAAAAGTGAAGAAGGTTATCTCCTGAAATTCTCTAATATTTTAATGCAAGAACCAGAGGCAGGGAATTTATTTCAAGGAATTGCTTTTTGAAATAATATCTCTGCTAGTAATTTCTTTTTTATTTATGGAATACCCAAAAGCGGGTAAAATTTTGGGAAGGGAAAAAAAAAACAACAAAAAGAATTGCAACTCACTGCTAAAGGCGTTAATACGACGCTAAGGCACCATAGCCTTTCCAATGTGTAGCTGGCAACATTACCACCCATCTGTGCCGAGTGGGATGTGCAAGCAGAAGTCAGGGCTGAAAACCCTCCACCTGTTTTGGGAAAGTACGTGCGCGCACACTGAAGTTACTCAGCGTATTTGTTCCGTCTTCCGCAGTCGGGGTGATGTTGTTACTACTACTTTTCTGCTGTCTCATATCTCCCACCGCCATGTGCCAGCTGATAGGGGAGCTGTGACATACCACACCCCCGTGGCTGGGAAGGGGGGGGTCACATGGACCTGTCTCATCCAGAGCACTTTAAAGAAACTGATAAGCTCTATCTCGTTTAACTTGGCCTTTGGAAGACACTTGTGGAAATTTCTGCAAAGGAGGTGACATCAGTTGTTGTCACAGCTGCTGTGTAAGTCTGCAAGACCACGTCTGTTCAGTGTCTGGCCCGGGAGTGTTATGTGTGTGCAAGCAAATATTGTTAATAGATTGCATTTAAATCAAAAACAGTTCCTATGAAGCTGGCGAGGAGGTTCGATCACTTGGGATAGGGCCATTATCGTGGAGACTTGAGGCAGTGATGGAGTACCTAAACTTAATAAAGCAGAAAGATGACCAGCTTTGGAGGGCCGATGTTACATTTGAAGCAAACTTTCTCCTGGGGGAATTCCAAGTGTTAGCATGTGGGACATACTCCAGCTGCTAGCTGCTTGCACTTAAAATAAACCAGGCAAAATCCCGTATTCAGGCTCTACTAGCAGAGGCAAGCTGCTATTGCAAACCTTTCATCTCCCTTTTTCTTCCCATTGGGTCAGAATGACAGTATTTTTGAAAGGGCATTTAAACCTTAGCATTTCACACAGCTTTCCTTGTGCTTCTCTCAGGTGATGTGTTTCTCAACATAGTTATAAATTTAGCAAAGAATCTGTTTTGTAGAGGTTGAAATGCTGTCCCAGGGAGGCTGGAATTAAAAAAGAGTTAGAAGGAATATTTCGACCTTATGTGACAATGATATTGCTAGCAATACTACTGCTTTTCTAATCTAGATACTTTTGAAATCTCAGCATGACTTCATTAAGAGAGGACTGTTCTTATTAAGTTGAACTGGGGAGACCCTTTTTCTTAAAGAGAAACACATGTGACTTTAGGGTGGTTTGCTTTTGCTCTTTTTCTTTTTTTTCCTTAACATATTGAAGAGGAAATAATTTAATGTGTCTGTGGAAGGCACCGTTGCAGAATTTCAGGAAAAAAAGACAGCTGGGAGATGCATGGTTGTATAGAATATGTAGAATATGATTAACTTTGAGGAGGTCTGAAAATAGGCTATGGTACTCTTTGCTTTGTCTTGTGGTTTGAGATTGACTTCAGGTTTTTGGCTTTTGGTTTTGTTTTTTAAATTTTATTTTAATAACCTACTATTACTCATTTCTAAGGTATTGAGATGCTTGGGAGGTGTGGGAAACAAGCAACTTTATGCAAATAATGTCTAAATTTCTTTCTTTAAACTTTATTCTATAGGAAACTTCATTCAAGACTTCTCAGTTTTTCTGTGACGAAACCTGTTGTGCATAGTACAAAACATTTAGGAATTTAATGCTCCTATTACTGTCAAAGCACAGATATCAAGCTATACCAGTCAGCCTGAGAAGTGCACAAGTGACTGCCACAACCTACCTTCCTGCTTCTTCTCTTCCTTTAGACACAGACACACAAATTCTTGTTCAAACCAACAGGCTTATCCAGAATATATTTATAAGGGTGAACTCTGCCAGGCGATGGTTAATCATATACAGTGCTAGAGATATCTTTTGAAGGTATCCTGAACACTGTGACAGAAGTATTTGTCACTCAAACTATTTATAATTCCAAGAGTTTGGAGGGCAGACAGGATTTTTTTTTTTTATTTAATATGAAATGGAAGCTCTTCCTTTGTATGAAAGAAATGGGCTATGTCTGTATGGATACGTCAGGCAGATCTGGAGTGTGCTGTTTTTGGGAAATGCTATGTTTGCATCCTGGATGCTCTGCCACTCACCCGCTCAGCCTTTCTGTCTCACAAATGACTTTGTAGGTCTGTGGCAGTCAGCCCGTTGTCTGCTGGACCTCTCACTTCTGTGGAGTGTTGAAGAGGTCAGTGCAGGGTAATTCAGGAAAGGTGAAGTTGTTGTCCACGTAGCACTTCCATTGGAAATTTTTTAAGGGCTTCCATACTGAATAAAACTACGAGCCTCGGCTCCGCAATTATATACATTTTTTTGGGGGGGAGGTGGAGAGGAATGGCATGTAAAACTATGCTCAGGCCAGCCAAACTTTCAGAAATAAGACTGATAACCGTCACAATTTGTTCTCATTTTCCTAACCACCTCAAGCAATTAGCATTGAGAGCTTTTTGTCAAAGTTTGCATGCAGGTCATCCTTTCCTCCTATTCCTTGTTATGTATCTTGAATTATTCTTAACCGTGTGTTTCTGGGAATCACAGGCAATGTATAGACATAACGCCTTCAGCAAGCATGCAAGGAATGTTATGAGGGTAGCAAGCTTCCCGTTTCCCTGGTCACTCAGAAGATTTATGTGCCAGTATAATGAGAATGAAGCTGCTGTTCATAACAGAGACCTTATGGGTTTGTCT
>VZRU01004564.1:154594-244780 GCA_013398155.1 Pedionomus torquatus
CCCCTGCTGTGGATCTACAGATGGCTTGATATTTTCTGATATTCTAGGAAAGAATGAGATTCTTTGCCATAGTTCCTCTCTTGTACTGCTGAAAGAACTGTGTTGCTGCTGATGATTTACCTCTTTGTGGGGTTGCTGGTAATAACTGATACAGACTACTGGATGAGAAAGCTCTCACTGAGCCTTGGGCTGAAGCAGTGAAACACCTGTGAGTATATGAAATAAGCTAGTAGCAGGCAGGAACAGTCTCAATTCTTGTTCTTTCCTATAGTGGCAACAGGAAATAGAAGAGCCTCTGGGATACACCCTCACTCTTCTTACCTTTCGGGCAAAGTCTGTTTCTGTTTCCAACAGTTGTCCAACCTCTACCTTTTCCTCACCCCCAGGAGTTTAGATAGGCATGTTTTTTCAAGGGAAACCTGGGAGAATATAGCCTATACTATATTAATATAAGTATTGAGATTGCTTACTTTCAATATAGAAATACTTTTGAACGTTTACATTCTTGTGTGCATAGAGAAATTAACCCATAATACTTATGTTAATAATGCTACTGTGGACAAGAAAAAAACAGAGACTTCATATGATGTGAGATTCCGCTTAGACAGTTTGGTAGGTGTGTTATTGACATATGGAGGACTGCATTCATGTCCTTTATTTTGACTCATTTTTGTCTGGGTTTGGACAAAAGGGGGATTAGGAATTTATTTTTTAAGTTTTGGAAATTCTAGTCAAGTGTGGGTTGATACTGAGAAGAATGGCTGGGTCTTCTAGCTGTAAGACCTCCTGGGTTTCTGATTTGTTGGCCTGTATCACTTGACAGAGCTTATTTCATTGTGTTAGTTATATACAACACGGAGTTGTATATTCATTCAGGAAAAGAGAGACTTTGATCACATCATCATGAATCACCTTTAGGCTTAGTCTTTACTAGGGATATTAAATTAAACTACTTAAAATCCTGGAAACATTTGTGAATAAGGCATATAAACATATTAAAACATCCTAGAACAATTTACAAATAGTTTAATTAGTGTTTAGAATAGCTTACCTTTAGCACATTTAATAGCAAATTCAGCATTTGAAACCAAGCTGGTTAAGTGCCAGACTGGACACAGGAACAAATTTCAATCACCTAATTTCCTATTATGTATTCACAGTTCATCAGAGGCTTCATGAAAGATTCATTATTCCCAGTAATAGGAAATTCTTAGAAAAAGCTGCAGATGAATATTGGAAATTGTAGGACAAAATTTAAACTTCAGCAGGTCTTGTTTATACAAGTGCAGCTCATCTGATTCAATTACAAACCGTTTGTTCCTGTTGTGTAAGCATGACCCAAATGAGATATGAAAGTGGAGTTATTTTTCTGAAACCCCATCCCAGTGTACCTCACAGCTGTGTCTTTTATCTTCCAGTGTGGTTTTGGACAACCATAAATAGTTGGAGGCCTGTATGGTTTCCATACTTGCTAGTTGTAACCCAACAAGGTCTGTGAAGTGGTGCAGAATTCTGTGTGCAGCTGAATCTTCTGAGTTCTTCCACATAACTTACTTTAGTTTATTCACACAATTTTCAGCTGTTTTTCCTGAAACTAGTCCTACTAGTGTCACCTAGCAGGAAAAAATAGCCACAGTACTTGAAAGCAGACAAAGTCTTTCATGAAAATTCACTGTGCCTTCTTTGAAAATAAAATACTTTGGCTGTTTTTAAAAATTGTGAGGGAAAGCCCCTTTCCAAGAACTGCATAAAAGTTTTCAGTTCTTAGTCTGCGTAATGGTAGATGGAGGACAGAAACACTTGAACGACTCGCAGGTTGTCAAAGTTACTCATCCAAATAAAGATTAATTGGCTGAGTTCTGTTACATGGAATAAGTGATAAGAATAAGGTGTTCCACCCAGGTGCTGTGAACAAATTAAATTATGCCGCCTTCTCCCTGCAGCATCAAATAGTTAAGCTGTAACTGTTGCTTCTTTTTCCAAAGCATTTTGTTCTGGTTTCATGCACTGTGCATTTGGTAGTGCATTCTCTCTCAGTGGTGGGAAGGGAATTTTTTATGTAACCCATGTCTACTTCATAGGAATTAAGGCTGTGTACCAAGGTTGGTCTCTGTTCTGTGAGACAGTGGTAGCAGTGTAAAGTATCAGTAGGTATTCAAACTGGATTTAAGTAATGCTGTGCAAATATGTCCAGATAAGAAAAGAATTTCCCCAAACTGGGAGACATTTATTCCCAAAATTTGTAAAAACGCAGTAATAGTTTTGTATTTATGTACAGCCTGGCATTCAAATACAGAAAAAGAGGAGGAGTGGTGAGAATTTGGTGGTTATGTCTGGCTTGATGGATACTAAGTGTTCTTGTAAGCCTAATTTCTAAACCAAAGTAAACTGCAGACATTTGGATAAACAACTGATGATATCTAAAGTTTCATTAACCTTGTTCATTAATATCTGTTTCTGTACCTCTATTGCAACTACCTTTGCATGCTCTTCTAAAACATGTCTACTGTCTCCTTTTCAAGAGCTCCTTCTAACAGAAATGCCCTTAAAAAGTGAGTCAGTAAAATATTTATGAAAACACCCCTAAATACCCACTATATCACGATCTGGACTTTTGCTCAATGTCCATGCAGTGTAACTGATGATAACTTGCTCTATTTCATTATTTCAAACCTTTTTCTTGGCCTTTTCTTGCAATTTCTGGGGAATCAGATGATAAAACCTTCCTAGCAACCTCCTCATGTGAGTTCCCTGTGCAATCAGTCATGAATGGTGATGGTATCTGAAGCACAGCTTTGAAGTTCTTTAGTATTAAATATGATCAGAAAACACTAAATTTTTCAGATTTGTTTGGGCTTTTTTATTTTATTTTATTTTTTTATTTTCCTGCAAGTAAGATGCTATCACTTCTTGCATTTACCGCTGCGCCAGGAGCTGCACAGAGCTTGGATCCGTTTGGTAGCAAATAATATTGCCACAAGGACTGCCCTTTTTCATTATTCCAGTTCTCTCTGTGTGGCTTTGAGCCTCTTAAGTCACTTTTATTTTCTTCATCGAAGGCCATTTCTGGAAAGCTTTCTGTTTCTTCTCCTGCCTTGGTTGGCAGGGATGCTAACACATGGGTGTAGCTGTATGTTTAAATAGGTTAAGAAAAAAAATAAAATAATTTTGAATATAGCTAAATCCTCTCAAAGACTGCTACTTATCTGCAGAACTGATGCATTGCATAAGAGGTGGACTTTCCCCAGAAATGGTTAAGGCTTCCAAGGTAATGGGTAGGGCTATTGTGATAATGTGGCACCAGATTCTCAGCAGCTTCTGGACAGGCCCTTGCTGGTCCCAGTGAGACCAGCTCCTTTTTCTGCTCAGGGCGGGGGGGTGGTGGTGATGAGGAGAAGAAGGAAAGGGCTTTTGGGATCAAAGAGAAGACAGGAAGAATCAAGTAGCACATGACAGAACTGGGCTTGGTCCAGTAACAGAACTGTGAACCAGATGACTCTCCTGCCGCTGTTGTTTACACGGGTGGGAGCTCGGGTGCAGGCAGTGTCCATTCTCTGTAAGGGGCTAGCATACATTTGCCGGTAGTAGTTAAAACAGAAATGGAAGTGTGACATGCACAAAAAAGTGCTAGAAGAACTCTGCAAGTGAGAGTCAGGTGGGCAAGGATGACCTGGATGAAAAACAGGCTGGTTATTGATTGGGACATGTGTTGGCATACCAGTAAAGCAGAATGTTACGTAGAATAGTGAATGCTGCCAAAAACACAAGAAAGAGTGCACGTTTAATAACAGAGTACAACTGCGTTGTGTTTAGCAGATGTCTGCTATACTATTTATCCTATGACCTGCAAGATTGGCCATCAATATAAATTCTGAGAGGAGATGAAAGTATGGTGCCAGTAAGTGCTCTTTTTAGGAAAGTTAAGGCCAATACTGATTTATTTACCTCTATTTAATGTAGTGTCTAAAATGTATTGGGTCTCTTGCAAAAAAGGTCTGACACAAAATAATAAATCCAGTCTTTGATCCTAAGAGATTAAAATTCTGTTGCTTCTGAACTTTTTTCGCTCCTCAGTGTGCATTTTACACCACTGAACACCAGGTTCCAACTAAATTCTATTCACGTCAGTGGGATGACTTCTGTTGACTTGAGTAAGGTTACTATAGGAATGCACCTCATCAGATTCTCTCACCACATTTAATGTTAGCTTTTAAGGTCAGTTTCAGTAGCGTTGCTTGACAAATGACAGGAATCAAGGCCTTATCCACCAATTTCTAAATATTCAGGTATCGACAATGAATTTTGACCATTGCTTCCATCTTTCCATATCACTTAGAGTAATGCTGAGTGACTACTCTATACACCATCTGCAGATGCTGTAGTTTGCTCCTAAAGGTTCCTCTAGACTGTGAAATGATTTATTAAGATATGATCTATATCAGATCGATTGCAGATGAGAAGTATGCTGATTAAAGTATTTGGCAGGCCATGTTTGCTTGAAGATATGTTATAGAGACTAAAAGAATGATTTAGAAAAGTTAGTGTAATGAGTAAAATATTTTTCTTCTTAAGTGTTTCTAAGAACTTTTTTTAAATTATCCGTTTAATCTCTTCAAAGATTTAAGAAATTACATAGACTCCTAAATATTTTCCCTTATAGCAAATCCTACAGCACTGCCAAATGAATTCCAAATAAATCCTTCCTGGTTTTCTGTATTTTGTTGTGTATCACGGTGATAGCTCGCTTGCAATGATCTGGATCGTTGCTTCAACCAGATTGCTCTCTGGCTAGCTTACCTCCAAGACACATGCTGGCATGAAATGAAAACAGTGACATAGATGCTAAATATTAGTCTTTGAAAAATTAGGAAAGTTGCTAATAAGTTATTGTGTATAATTTTTCAGGTCTCACAAACCTACCTAAATTTAGGTGGCATGAAGACTACCTAAATTTATAAAGGGCTCTGAGTTATCTCAAGGTATTTACACAAGTGCAGCTAAACTTGCGTTGCCTAGATTCAATGCAACAAACCTTGGAGCGTGTAGTCACAATTTAAGACTTCTGCAGTTCATCAAGAAGCCAGGGATTTGACCATGTATCCTCAGGTGACTGATTAGGTAATATTTGTACACCTCTACAGAAAAATAACAGGTTTGCATAGAGAATTATGTAAATATTAGATATTATAGTTATTAATTATGTTTTGCCAACCAAGATAATCTATTAAATTCACCCTTGAATGCATTTAGCAGGCATTCCTGACATGTGGGGTCCCCTCTCTCAGTGTCTGAGGACCTCACATTTTTTTAAAAGATCCAACGAAGAAGGAACGTGGCACTGTCCTCATTTAATGGGAAGAACTGACACTCGATGCTGCGCTGAAGAGCCTTAACTCATCACCCCGCCCAAGGTCCCTGCGCTGTGCCCCACCATGCAGCATGGATGGGTGGTAGACAAACTGCTCACGGTTGCATGGGGGTCAGTGGATTTTCTAGGATGTGTGGGGAAGCTTTAGCCCATCCATCTTGTCTCCTCAGGTACTGCATGCAGTGAACCTAGAATCAATCTGGGCATCCACCGCACCCAGGGAGCGAGTCTGCCAAGTCATGCAAGGCTTACAACACTGGGTTTTGTTGGGGCTTGTAGCAAGGACTGCGGGCTGCCTGCCCCCATGGGCTGAGCATCTGCTGGCTGGTGTGCCTCCTCCCCCAGTGAAGTGACACTCCTGTTTTTGAGACTTCCCTGCCTGCACCTTGTCCTGGGCTAGCTTTCTCAGGAAAGTAGCACTGGGCTGTCCGCAACCATCGTGCCTGCCTCCTGGAATGAGACCTTTCTCCTCCATCTCAATAGACCTTGGTTTAATTCGGGTGGCAAGCGTTTACAGATCATACCCTCTACTTCATAATGTTTCTGTGGCAGCTATTTTGTCCAGCTATCATCGCGATGTAAATGTTTTCACCCAAAGATCCTTGATACTTACTAATATGGTACACTTTCTCATGTGTTTGTTAATTGCTATTTATTCACTGGAGAAACTTGCTGGATTCATAACATATTTTTTCCACTCTGCTTCTGTTTCAGGGTAATGTTTAATCCACTACTCGAAACAGCTTTTTCATTCCCTTCACTATAATAAATTATCAAACTGAAAGAGATGGAACTAAGCTCCTTTAGCTTAAATTCACCGAGCTTTTGTTTTGAAGTTGAACAGTGAATCTTAGAAAGCTTGGTTTTCATTTGTCCTGAAACCTTGCCCCTCCTGCCTCCCCCTTTTCATGTGAATAAAAGGTAACCAGAGACAGCTGGGGGCTCTCTTTCTACCTCCCTTGAATGGGAGCGTCTTCTGAAAGCCTCTTTCATGTACCTGCAAAGACCCCGCTCTACTAACCGCTACAGGGCGAGGTTCTCAAAGGTTGGATAGGTTTTCATTGCCTGCATTTCTGGTCTGAAGCAGACTGAGAGAAATGAGTGTTAAGTAAACGCGGTGGCAGCCCTGCCAGCGTCAGCATTCCAGCCCGCAGCATCGCTCTGGACCGGGACACGACCAGCACAGCCTTCTGCACATCCAGCTGTCGGGGGGTTGTTTTACGTGTTAGCAGTTGAAAAGAAGAGGGATGCAAGGCAAAGCAAAAAGTGGCGAGTCTAGTTTTTATGAGGCTGTTTATTCTTTCTATAACAAGTGTGTGGTGCCTTATTGATGTTGAATGGGAATTTAATACAGCGATAAAATAAAACTGTAAACTTACCAAGTCTGTTTTCAGCTGCCTTTGTTCTGTACCTCTAAACATCTGCAGAAAATGTGTTCAACAGCACTCAAACATTTCTGTGAAATAATGTGTGATCTTATTCAGCACCTTCTGCAGAGAACTGATCACCCTGATTGAAGTCAACAGAAAATGAAGGTGTCTGTCTGTCTTTCCATACCAGGCCTTTCGCAGGCTTTTAAGTGAAACAGTTTTATTTTCAGTTTTCTATCACAAGCTTTTTATAAACACTCTGTTGCTGTTTAGAGGTCAAGATCTAGAAAGCACAGGTACCTGATAACAGAGTTTTTTTGGATTTGGTGTTTTTATTAGGGTGAGCGTCCTAACGCCCAGCTTACAGTGGAAGTTTACACATGGAAGGATTGTGCATTCATAATGGGCTAATAACAGCATCAGAGTATTGTCTATTGCAGCAGGTGAAAGAACCTGAACTGCATGAATTAGGGCTTTGTTTCCACGAACACCTTGGCATTGTGTAGACAGGAAAGTTTCCCCCTTCTACCAAAATAACCTTATTCCTTACCACACGTAGGCACTCTTCTACCAGTTCAAGACCTTTCCAAGCGAAGACAGTCTTATTCAGGAATGAGAATGTGAGCTCAGGAAATTATCTTGCTGCAAATGTAGTGTGGGTTATGCAGATGCTTCCACCTTGCTCTCCTCTAGTTGCTGCTCAGTGAACTAGAGAGGTTACTCCTGTCTCAGCTCAAGATCCTTTGCTGGGTGATACCATTTTCTTAGCTCTGCCTTGTAGCTGATTTGGACAATACTCTCTGTGCTGTTTCACTCCCCCTGACCTGGTGGCTGGAGCTGCATTAAGGGCATCTTGAGACATGTCAGCATTATCTAGATAAGGTATTTAAGGTAGATGTACTAATGATGGCGAGTGTAATGCTGTGACAGTATTGGTATTGACTTCTCAATCTAATATGTGTGCTGTTAGGAAGAAAATGGCAAATAAAAAGGCTTGTGCAAGTGTAACCGTAGAAATGGGAGGTGGGAAGAGTTTCTAACATAATGCACATGTTGTTCTGCAGCAGTCCTGTGCCACCCACAACCTGTGGCAGACACAATGGCAGATGCTCCAGAAGCGACCTGTGATGAAGATAGGTGGGAGGCCTGGCTGAGCCGAGAGACATCAGGTGGGCTGCAGACAGCCTCACCAAGCTAACTGGTCCATCTCCGTCCTGCCCTGCAACACTGCTGCTTCTGGGGCCCAGCGTCCAGCCGCATGCCAGCAGGCTTCTGGATGTTCAGAAACACAAGCTACAGTAACTCGCCCTAATAATTTTCAACTCAGTTGAAAAAGAGTTCCCGCAGCATCTGAAGCTGTGTTTACAAAAATGTGTACATAAAGCTACTAGTCTTCAACTATCCCAGAGGAAAATTCATGTGTTGACTTAAGAATGACTACTGATGAAGAATGCTTCGACTTCTTGGAAACTGGATGTAAAACACCTTCAGAAAGGTGTGTTTTCTCTCTGCTCAGAACCAGGTCCAATGCACATTCCATGTAAGGTAATGAGAGTCACAAGTTCCTGAAAATGAGGACCCTTTTCCCCTCTTTTATTGTTGCAAGTATTGTTGCCGTGTCATTAGGATTTTTTTTTTTACTCCTAATTGATGGTGTTATGTTATTTGAATAGTAATTATTTTCAGTTTTGTACATAGGTTTTTGTCAGTTTATTGAAATGAACTGCCATCCTCGCACTCTGATCAAAGCAAGGAGCGTGAAATCCCACGTGTTGCACTTTTGAGAGCATCAACAATGAAGCTAACCTCTCACCCCTGACTTTCTTTTAACCCTAGTTTTGAAAGACAGTAGCAAACAATTTAGCTAACTTCTTAAGTGGAAGAATATTCAAACTAGCTCGATTGTAATGCAATGTCCTTTTTGAGTGAATGGGAGATCTCAAAGTAATGCATACAAATACAGAGGCTGGGAAAGTTCATTACTTTAGAGTTTCTGGTGTGGCAGGAGCAGTGAAATGGTTAAAAGGTTGGCTTTAAAGTGGTCACAATTAGGCTTCAAAGTTAACACCCCACCCCACTGAGATGAATGGGAGCAGTTGACATTTCTTAGTGCTATTGTTTCAGTCTGGCTTGCTATAGCTTCTAAAATAAGACAACAGTACATCTGTTTACATTCTGCTTCCGCAAACCCAGATGGACTAGAAACTTCATTGTTTTTTAAGTGGGAGCTTAGATTCTGGAGAATACAGCAATATCCACAGGGTATCTGTAGGAAGAAGAGCTGCAAGCCGCCTTAATCACAGATATCTCCCCCTTCCCTGTAAACTTCTATTGTCCCAGGATAAATCTGTAAACCACTAGGGTGAAAAATAAAGTCATGTATATTTGAAGTGCTTTTTACTTACTGTGTGACATGCACACAATAACTTCCCAACGAGTCCCTAGTGTGCAAATTTTCATAAATGGATGTGGGGTTTTGAATTTTTTTCTCTTTTATTAAGTAGCATGTGCTCTGAAAGAAGGTAAAGGTCCTGCTTGTACTGCCTGTGGTAGCTTCTCTTAACCTCTCCTAACAGAAAAGCTTCTACCGTCTCTAGAGAAGCCAGAGTTTCACTCAGGAGTGTTAGACGCTAGGTGTTACTTTCTGCAGTCACATGAGTAAAATCCTCTAATTTACATCTGAGAACGGTATAAGACGAAGTAAGATTCTTGAGAACTATGTTTTGCATTGTTCTGATACTTTAATAGGGCAGCTACATTAACTGCAGTAAGCTCTTATGAGCTAGAATGGTTTAACAAAGGTGCAAGTGGGGCCAGAATTTGTAGCAGATGGTCTCTGTTACCTCGTGTCTCAGTTTGTGTAGGGAGTACACAGTGTCCTCTCTGACTTTTGTTGAGGGGTCTGCACAGTGGCAAACTGCCCTCAGTAGCAGCCAGAACCCTATGAGAGCTTCTCTGATAAAGGCGGCCCATTAGATATGCCTAGGCTGTAGATTGAAACCAGCTGTGAATCTGTCGGAAAGATTTTCCTCATTGTGCTTTCATCAGGGTGGAAAGTTTGTTGCTCGTTCTGCATATCTGTCTATCTATCTATATTTATATCTGTATTTTGGGCTTCCTTGCTCTGACTTTGTAAGTCTAAGAGCCTGCCAGTGGTAAGGGCTCTCATGCACACAAGCTCGTATGCGTGAGCTTACACTGGCACCCAGAGACCTTGCCTGCCTTTTGCCCATGGACATCACAGTGTATGCTTCGGGGTTGACATCGTGGGCTCTTCCAAGTGGCGTCTCCCAGATTTCAACCCCTGGTGAATCGTATGGCGAATGCAAGCATGCCATCTGTGGTTTGGGCTCATGAAGCTTGCTTCCTGCCCAGCTTCAAGCAGCATTTTCACCCAAGTATAAAATAAAGCAGCCCTGAGCCGAGACAGGTCTCCAGGTTGTCCGAGACAACCGTGGGCATTTCAAAAGTGTGAGCTGTCTCCTCTCTTGGCCTTCTCTTCCCTCCCTGCATTAAGTGTGAGCAAGAACCACTCAATACAGCTACGGGAGGAAGGGTGTGTTATTTAATCAAATAGGGATTTAGAGAATATTATCAAATATACATTTGTTATATTTCTTTCTACTTTCTGTTGCCCTAGTCCATTTCTGACTCTGGATCTCTATAGTACTGTGTAGACACGAGTTATGTCTTGCACATCTTGTGGAAGAGAAGAGATATCTATTAGACCTTTCAAATATAGGCAAAATGACTTCTTAAGATTACGGTAGGTCAGTGGCAGTTTGGAAAAGAAATTAGTTTTTCAGTTTGGAAAATAAATTAGTTTTTCAGTTTGGAAAAGAAATTAGGAGGTGTGTTGGCCAGTTCTGTAAATTTTAACTTGCAAACTGGCCTTATTCCCTGTATTACAATAATGTTGTGATACCTACATGTTCATGTTGTGATACCTACATGTTCAGAAGCCCAAGCTTTCCATTTTCCCCTAAGACGGAGAGCTTCCTGAATAGATATGGAAAAAATATTACTATAGCTCTCTACCACTTGTGCCCTAACCTGCTTTTTGCCTCATATTCAAAGGTGATTTTGATAACAGAATTATCTTTTAGGGCATATGAAACATTGGGGATTCAAAGGGACAGATCCAGACAGGGCAGAAATCAGCTGTTGTGATGACATTAAAATGCAGCTTCTGAAAAAATCAATGTGTTATGAGGGGGGAAAAAAAACTTTTAAGTTTTTAACTTTGTGCTGTTTTATTTTTCTTTTAAAAGAAAACGGAGCCTTCCATTTTGAAATTAGTTTTGAATAAATTCTACATTTCCCTCTGGCAGTGTGTTTATTTAGTCAATTTATAGTTTGCATACCTACTGTTCCCAGTCTTTGTGCTGGTCTGAGCATGCTTGCCAACTGGTGTTTGCCACTGAACAGCAGAATACTAGTTCTCTTTGAGCAACTTGGTAAACTATGTCAGTCATTAATCCCATAGAAGAGGATGAGAGATACAGACAGTCACTCCTATTGCTCTCATGAGATATGCAATAGCAGAAGTCCAGCAAATTGAAACTAAATGGAATACTAAAAATTGGAGTTTCTTCCCAAAAATAACCCAAAAGTTTTATTTCTTACTGGATTTTTTTTTTAGCCCCCCAAAAAAGAGAAAAAAAAAAAGAAAAAAGAAAAAAGAAAAAAAAAGAGATATTTACTTACTCCTCCCAGTTTAGGAAAAAATGTTGGATACTAAAGTATTTTATAGGATTAAATTCCTGTCTTTTTTTTTCAGCTCTAATTATGATAATGATGTATAAGGATTATTATTTTTTCTTCCTTTTTTTCTTTCTCTCCTTCCTTTTGCCACCCTAGACAATGAAAATAATTTAATCTAACAGCTTTTACATTGTGGTCTGTGAACCAGAGCTGGCTTGTAAAACTTTTTCTTTCAGTGGTTTTATTGTTCAAGAACTGATGCTTCCTGTTACTGCTGGCCATGCAATTTGATTTTGTGAATGAGCCAGCTTAGACAAAAGAAGAAGAATACTAATCAAGTATATACCTTTTGTCCAGCTTTACATTTTCATTAAGTTAAAAATGACGTCAGAACCGCAAAGGTAACAATCCTCTGAAAGATGGAGTCAGCTGCAGAAAGGCAAAAAAGGAAGCAGTGAGTAAGAGAAATCTGGGACACCTTCACCTCAGGCATTCGGTAAGGAAGAGGAAACAGCACAGGTAAAACATAACACAGCATTGGCTCTGACTGCATCTATTTTAAGCTTGATGGCATAGGAACTGTTTTACGTTGCTTTTCAAGGAACAGAAAGTCAATGGGGTTCTGGCTCATGGCGGGGACTAACAGACCAAATAGTGGTCAATGATGATTTAAAGGGATAAGTGAGAGCTGCGTGATCTTACCTGTTGCATCATGCTGAGTTTTTTGTTTCTGTATTGCTGCTTGTGGTTTTACTGTTCTAGTGTTTAATTTTTGTGTAGTTTGAAGGTTGTTGTGTACGTGACTGGATTCACTCTCTACTGGGACATAGGCCAAGATTTCCAAAGTGATTGTTTATTTTGAGCGCCTTCATTTTTTTAAGGTCCAAAAGTAAGAGATTTTAGAGAAGGCTGGCTTTAAGGGAGTACAGAGCATGTGTCTTCTAAAATTTGGGTGTGTCAATATGGCACGGAAAAATGAAATAATTAAAAAAGAATGCAGTCAAAATCCTTATTTGCTCTTCATCATTTCAGTGTCTGAACTTTGGTTTGCTGAGTTGAGGTGACCAGATTTGTATCAGTATGCAGCAATGCTGCTGTGCTGGAACCCAGAACACATACCCTGCTGTGGTCCAGGCTAAAGGAAGCAAAGCTGAGCAGTGTGACAGCACCCTGACTCTGCGATTCTTTCTTAACTTCCTAATTGCTCAAGGGCTTTATCTATGGTTTAGATGTGGTCTTCTGCAGAGATGATGTTGAGATCTGTGCCGACTGTCATCGGGGAATTTATATAATACAGAATATATATTATAACACATGTATAACCTGTGTATTCCATCTTTCTGTCCATTGTGTGGATGAAACTAACCAATGCAGAGGTAGCAAGAGGACAGGCTCTTTAAAAGGAAAGCATGAGCAAGGGTACTTGTCAGGGTAGTTGGCTTAGAGTTCACTTTTCCCTCAAATTCTTTCTTGTTAATACAGAGTAGTACTGTTTTAGTTGCTGAATAAAGTTAATTTAAAAGAAATACTGGCATTGAGTTAAAAAAAAAAAAAAAGTAGTTCTGGAAGCATTTCTATATATTTTAGTTTTTTGAATGCCTATTTTTAGGAGTAGATTGTCAGCTGACATAGGTCCCTTAAAAATGCACTCTGGATTCAAGGAAAGAAAATAACGAAGGCTAAGCTGTGAAGTCCTAATTGTTAAAAGTGCAACAATAGCTTAAAAACAGGCTGCCAAGCCTGCTCTCACAGCTGGAGGAAGGCATACTTTATTAATAGATGCAAGGAATGGGTGGATAGGTCCTGAAAGAGGCGGCAGGAGATATAAAAAAGAGCCTTGTAAAATGAAACCTTTGCCAAACCCCCTTAGTGAACAATTCATGAAACAGCCTGCATCGCATAACTATCAAGATACATGATGAATATGATATAACAGCCTCTGACTGATATGCCTCACTGAATGTTAAGGTGCACCAGTGCTGCACTCCAGTTCTGCTGGGGTATATAGTTTGGTGGGCTGAAGAGGAGCAGATGCGGCTCCCTAGTCCAAAAGCCCCTGTTTTCATGATGAGTAGTTTCTGGCTGGTAAGCCACAAATGATGGTTGTGGTGATTAGAGAGGACACTTGCTGAATAATCATCACACTTCAGTATTTTATAATCTGATAAATCTCCCTAACGTCCTCGCAACTGAGAGCCAAGCTGGTCTGCTAGTATGATCTCTGACAAATAATTCTATCTAAACACCCATTTCCTGGGGGAGGCAGTAGGGAAGATCCCTCTCTATGGAGAGTTCATGTAACTGCAGTCCCCCCAGATGAAATCCTCAGTTCAAGCACAACTACATGTTTTATGGGCCAGAAACTGCACGGGATCTAATGGGTGCAAGATCCCCCTCATCACTCCAGCCCTATCTGCAGGACCTCTGTGCACCCAAACCACTTAGGTACCCAGCAGGGCAGAGTCCCACATTAGGCTGTGACTGGTTGATTTTGACATATCCAGAATACTGCAATTTCCCAGTTGTTCCTTAAAATAAGTCCTTAGGTAACTGCCAATAGCCCACAGAATCTGGGAAAGCCTTGGGAGCAGAAAGGCTGCAGTGCTAGGGAAGTTTTGATTTAATTTGAAAGCATATATCCATAAAATTGCTTTAGCGCAGACTCCCTGTCTCATGGCATGCTGACTCTGTGTGAGATCTGACGCTGTCCTCCACTCTTTAATCACGAAAGCTCTGGGGGGCAAGGGAGAGGAAATATAAGCAAAAAACTAAGCCTGATTTTTACCATCATACAGATTTAATCCAAGTTGCCTGTGCCAATTGTAATCCCTCCTTTCAGGTTTGTCCTTTCCATGTGGGTCAATGGCAACTCAATGCCTGATGCATCAAATCTGGAAACTTGCTGAGACTGTCAGTATCCCTGGCAGCATCACACAGTGCAGATGACACTTATTTTGACTGTGGTACATGGCAAATGTATTCTCAGGGCCAGTCTTTGCTGTGGGCATGGTGCGAGTGTGGCTTCCCTGGTTTGCTACTGCTTCCCTCTATTGTAGGTGTGTTGCACTGGTAGGAAGTGTTGTTTGTTTTCAGCTTTCATGTAACCATTTTATCAGGTTGGTTTGTTTGTTGTTTAGCTTTTCCTAAGAATATTGTCTTTCTTTTTCACCAGTGATTTTAGCCAGCTTCACTGGAGTCAGTGGGAATCTCTGCTCCTGCTACTCTGCAGCAGATGTCCTTTCTCAAATATTTTGGTTTCTTTCTGTATGCAGTACAAAGGAGGTGTGCCCTTTAACAGCTAGTGTTTGTTTGCAAGGGGAATTGGCAAGGCAAATATTTCCTTGCAGCTTTTCCTGCATATTTTTTCCCCATCCTTGTTGTCCTCTCTGGGTAGCACCAGTACTGGAAGCTGCCCTGTTCAGATTTGCTTTGGGTGCTATAAGCAGTTAGCTAGAGCATCAGCCCTGCATTCAAGCTGGTGTTTCTATGGTTATAAGCAAAGTAAAAATGCAAAGATAGGTATTACTTGTGGCCACTATGAGGAGAACTGGTGTTGCTAAAATGGGAGAGGAATTGCATTCCCATGAGTTGTTTGGAATTTTGTCTGCTGGATTCTTTACTTTTTGCATACTGTGCAGGAGAAACATTTAAGGGGTACCCTTTTATACAGTGTGCAGGAATTTGTTCACCCTAGTGATAAAAAGGGGGCAATTGCAACTGCATTCATTAATAACTTCCAAGCTGAGAATCTGTTATGGTAGATTTTGTAGAACACGGTTAGAAGGAAAAGCAAAGACAAATGTTTTTTGTTGCAGCCACTGATAAGATGTATACACACGGTTTTCTTATCAAAACCATGCTGGCATGCGACAGAAGCAGGGAGAACACCACTCCTCCTCCTGCCCAAATGGATATTTATTTATTATTTCTATTGTCTGGTCTGATTGATGCCCTCAGCTCAGGTATGCTTTTGGTGAAAAAGGGCTCCCTTTCTTTTGTACGTCCTGCCCAAAAGTGCTAAATCATGGTTTGAGGCTATGTTTCAGCTGCTCCATGAGGAAATATGTCCACAAGAATTTCCAGTTTAGTCCCAGGGAGGCCTTTCTTACAGTTTTCTAAATGTGAAAAGTGGAGGTTAGAAATGCTGCTAGCCTTGCATCTGATCCGCAGAAAATATAATTTATATTAAAGGAAATATTTCAACCTCCTTTGTTCTTTTTACTCAGTTTAGATTTAAAGTGTGTTGACTATTCTGGCTATACTTACTTCTCTTTTATTAGATTTGGAAAAAAATTATATAAAGAATATATAAAAGATGTCCCATGAGGCTGAAACTGCAGCCCACCTCTCAGGAGACTTCTTGCTGATATAGGAAAGGTGTGGTGATGCCATGCTTCTTGCAACAGCAGGAGTATTACTTCCAGTGACTGAGCTATGTTCCCAGTGTCTGTGGGCCCCTAATTTTTTTAAGATAGGCAACTCTGAAGGTAAGGTAATGTCCCTGCCTTTACTGGCCTTTCTACTCCTTTCAAGAATCAGTTGCCTTTATGGGTCTTTTTTATGGTTATGGTTACTAAAAAAATCAACTGGTTTGGGTTCCCCACCTAAATAGCTTGACTGAGAACCTATGATACTTGCCGTTCTCCCTCTTCTTTAAAGCTAGACTATGATTAATGAAAACTTGCAAATGGTTTGTGTAGTATACTATCATTTTGTTGAGATTTTTTTTTCTCTTTTCTCTCTCAGCATTTCAGCTCAGGAATCTTCCTTGTACTTTTTTTAAACGTTGTTCAGATTCAAAAATATTTTTGCTCCTTGCTTGGACTTTGAACCCTTTGAAACCAAGGCAAGTGAGTTTGCCTGGATTCAGCTTATTAGGATCTTAAGAGCTTCTACAGTTTTACTGTGTAGGAAGTACCATAGTTGATTCAAATAGATTTGATTTTACTTCTAGTCATCTAGATCAGCAGGTAAATTTGTGATTTGATCTACTGCATTATCACAAAGTTGTAAGGTATCACTGCAGTATGACACTTCCATAGGAAAAAAAGTAATTCCACTGGGTTTAGCCAGGGTTTGTGAACCATAGTGATTCATATAAAATACATCTGAAATTAGAGTCTTCATACAGAATACATCTGAAGTTAGGGTGCAGTTAGGCTATTGACTGTCCTCAATTCTATAGAAATAAAGAAGATGGAAAAGTACAAAGTGCCAGTGATTCCGTCATTGTCTTCAAAACCAGGACTACACATGATGACATAAGCACACATATCTATATATGGCTACATATGCACGTATGCATAATGTATATACATATATATGCAATTCTGTACATGTTCTTCATCAGCTCTGGCTTTAATTCATTAAGTTACTAATATGCATTCCCTATACTACATATTTATACATGTGATAAACATACAATGATAAAAAGTAGAGCAGGCAAAAATGCTTTGCAGAATTTGTGGTCCAAATGACAAGATTTATCCCACGTGAATGTCTACAGTGTGGTAATTTAAGTTCATTCCTCTGCTGTCCTAGGAAGTGGTAGCTGCTCCAGAAAGCCCTCTAAGCTTTCTGTAACCAGACGTGCCACTAGTAATCTTTCCAAAATGTGATGTCAATGGAGCTGCAGCTGGTTAAAGGGCTATGCAGGGCAAAAAATGGTATTAGTGGCTAATAAAGGCTAATTCCTTTGCAAGCAAAATTAGCTCGCTTCACTAGCTTGTTATGACTTGAGGTGTCTGGCCATTGAACTATGCATCTGGCTCATTTGTTGCTCTCAAAGAGATCGCACCCTGACTGACAGCTGTACTGGACTGGAAAAAAGTAGCCCAAATGAGTAACAACAAGAGGACTTCAGTTTGTGTGACTTTAGGACAGTAGCAATCCATGCAAACAGCCTCAATAAGCAGAAGAGATGAACCCAACAAAGAATGTGTGTGATACATACCCTAGATGAGGGCAGCAATTTTCCTTAAATAACTAGTTCCTCATACAGAACTCTGTTGTCCACAGGTGCTGTCTCCCACTCACGTTACATGTGACTACATAAAAGACACAAATGTCCAGTAACTGGTGGCAGCAACCTTAAATACTCTCTAGAAGCCTAATTTCCAGCAAGTTTCCGATCTTCTTGTGATGCGTTAATGTGATTTACACTGCACCAGAATAGCCTAAGCTCTGTGGATGCGTATTTATTTTTAGTCACTGATGTTTGGGGGTAAATGCCACATCAGAGTGTTTTTATTATCAAGTTCCTGTTCCTGCACAATGCAGCTGTACCTATTCTAAACTCCTTCATCAAAGGGGACCATTTCCTTTTTTCTTTATCTCCGATCAGTTTACCAAGAACAGTTGTCCCTGGCTTCCTTAAGCTTGCCCTGCATAAAAGCCTTTTAAAGTCCTCCGTGCATCCTGTCTTTCCTTAGCACATACTTAGAAATGTATGTTTATACACATAACATACACGTGCCCATGCATAATTGAATCAGCTTCTGCTTCAATCCTGCAGCCTTGTGCATGGTCAGACTGGCAAAGGACTCGTGGAAAAGGTTACTGCCAGAGAGCAGCAAAGCACACGCGTCCTCGTGTACTTCAGGTACTTCCAAATGGCTTTAAATGGCTTCTTTATTTTATGAGATGGTTCAAATTTCTGAACTCTGTGATAATACCATGCAGACAAATGTGCACAAAGGTCAGGACTGATTACTTTTTCACTGTGGTATTGTTTTTGCAGGTGATTTGAGACTCAGTGTTAATATAGGTCATCAAGAGTGAGAGGTTGGTGATGCTGCCTTTTGTGCAATTAAACCCTTGAATGTTGTTCCTGGATTGAGAGTTTATAGAAACCACATGGAAATACTGTTTTTTTTGTTGAGTAAATTCTGGGTCCCAAGGATGTTTTTTCATTATCAACTAGTATTTGAGTTAAAAGGAGACCTTGGACTAATGAATGAGTGAGATTGGCTTCTGTAGCATGCCTGTGACATTGCTTTCTTTGCACCACAGACCCCTGTGAAGTGCCATGACCAGCATTTTGGTAGAGGCTGGAACATGAGAGAGAAATCTCCCGAGAGAAGACCCATAGGTCTGACTCATCACCTCCAAAATTACAAAGGAGAGAATTACTAACCTATGTAGAAATACGATGCTTGAAATTGGGCTTTTGCATATGTATTGTTTTGTTATATGAGAATTTTTTTCATATTAGCCATGGTTTGGTACAACCTGGATGCCCAGCCCCATGAAAGGCTGAGAGATGGTGAGAGACAGTAGTACAAATGCTTCTTTACTTACTGAGAATCTCAGGAAATCATGCAAGATTAAACTCACACTATTTTCACTACAAGAGGGATATTTTTCTCACAGAAAAGAAAATAAAGGCTTCTTGATCCAGTGGTGGTAGACATAAAGATATACCTTAGTATTGGGTAGAGGGGAGTCTAACATACAACATTTAGTAAATGCTAACTTTGCGCATTGAAAAGATGAGAAATTACAGAAGAGAGATTTGATACTAAGCCGGATGGTAGAGAGAAGAATTGGAGCTAACTTTGGATCCAGAAGAAAACTAGCCAATCAGGAAAGCATTTGCAGAGGTAAGTTGCTTACAAGGGTTCAAGAGGGATTGGCGCTAAAAAACCCTCTTCTGTTTAGATGCTGCCACAGTAAGAATGGCAGAAATACATCAGTGCTGCTGACCATGCTCAGACTGCAGGTGACAGCCGCTTCTCTGAATCTGTAAGAGTTTTTACAGCAACTAGATCTCCATTTTTCCCTAGTGCAGGCAAAGCAGCAGTGATGACTGCCTCTCCCTGGTTTTTCTTTGGCAAACTTCCCAGAAAGATGTGTACTTAATTGTAATTTGCTCTCTGTGGTCAGCAGCAATATCTCAGTTTTTAATATCTCAACAGCATCCCTATATTTAACTCTGTATGTGTCTAAGGCCTCACCTGCTCTCATACAGACTAACTGTATTACAATTTTTAAATATATGAAGCAGAAATGATCCCATTTGCTGTATATACAGTTAATTCCCCTTTCATTTGCTGCTTCATCTACTTGTTCTGACTTCAAAACAGAACCATTGAGCAAAAAAAAAACCCCAACTTTATTTTGGAAAAATAATATCACTTTCTGGGGAAGGCTTCCTCTGTGCACCTAGTAGATAATACTAAAGGTATTGTTGAGTATTAGGCAGAGAAGCAACTGCCTGTCAAAGTGCTTCAAAAGAAACCAAGAAATGAGCAGGCCATAAACCCAGGAGCAATGCAAGAGTGGGAATATGAGACCTGCAGTATGTAATATGAGTCTTTTAGTCTAACCTCCCCCATTCCCACCCTGGTGCTAAATATATTGCTGACGTCCTTGCAACAAAACAAATGCACTGAGCTTGGACATCAGTGTTTCTGGAAGGTCAATAGGCACTGCTACTTTAGGGTTATTTTCATTTCTGTAAATTGCCTAGATGATACATGAAAAAGAGAGGCCAAATTCTTGTAATTGTATCTGTGACTGTGGTGGTGGAGTTAGACAAATATCAGGTCATCTTAATCAAATGTTTGATTTTAAATGTAGCATTTAATTTTTAAATTGTATATTTAATATAAATGACGTCTTTCAGTCCAGGTACAGAACATGCTCTCTGGAAACTCCTGGATTAAGAGAAGTGAAATTTGCATTTGAAGTGCATTTGTAAGGGAAGAAAGTTATTTCAAACTGTTTGACTTGGCTACAGCATTTGTATCAGATAACTCAGCAGTACTTTGCTGACCACTCTTGTATTGTATTTTATGCAAGAGACAGATAACCATCCCTGTGTGTCCTGGAATGAGCCTTTCCCTACTGTTAGTCAGGTTGTAGTTTTGTTTTTTCTTGCCTCTAACCTTAGGGAATATAAGGAAAAGTGAGATTGTTAAAAAAAAAAAAACAAAACAAAACAAAACAGATTCAGGTTAATTTGAAATTAGATTAAAAACTTAAGTAATTCTTTTTCTTGTATGTGTAAAAATAGTGTGTCAGTTTTGAAACGTAATTATCCAGCTTTTCCAGATTTCATCTTCTACCCATTGTCACCTTTCCTGTCCAGTTTTATTATCATGCATGGTCATCCCCAAGCTAAATTTTTTGGGAAATATGTGATTTGCCACTTTGTGCTCTTAGCACTGTTGATGCAAAACAGAAAGCCTATCCACTCTTGGAAATGACACCTCTTTGGTATTTCTTCTGAAATAGAAGACAGCGACTCTTGTTTTGAAGTTTTATATGCAACTCTGTTTTGTTTTATAATAGCTAACTAGGAATGGTTTCTCTTAAAAATATTGATGGAGCTTTGCAGCAAGCTTTTCAAGGTCTCTTTCAGAATCTCTTTCTATAACCATTCAATGAGTACTTCAAGTCTCTTTTTATAGTTTTTATCTCAGAGTTTTCTATTTACTCCATTGTTAAATGAAGTGTTTAATTGGTTTTAAAATATTAAATACTGGATACGAGTTCCTTATGAAATCAGGTAGGTTTTGTTAATGTGATTTATTTAAATGTGTTTTGTATAAGTGGTTTCACTAAATAATTATGTCTCACAGATAAGTAGTACTTTTTATAGGGAATGTTTTTTACAAGACAACATGCTGCCCCAGTACATGTGGATTCCTGACATCTGAATCTGATCACAGGGGTAAGGACTGGCATGTGCCACATGTCAGACCTAGTGGGTCATGGCTTGTTTGTGGGAGCACCCACGCAAGTTGTGCCTCGCCATGTCCCTTTCTCTCCAGGAGCAGTGTCAAGTGGCCATGGAAGGACCACAGTGTCAGCTTTCCAGTGGAGTATCCCTCTCCCTGGCCTCTGTGGGGGACAGTCACCCCTGTTGAGGGATTCCCCCAGAGGCTGTTGCCTCTGAGGGGATTACAGAGCTGTGTACTAGATGTGTCTGATGGTTTGGGATCCCAACTGCAGAGTAAGGGGGCAATGCTGCCCTGGAGATGTACAAAAGCAGCATTGCTGCCATGTAGAATAGGAGGAGGTGATTAGAAGTATAAGTCTCTTGTGTGTGAGACCAGAAAGACTCTATAAAGTTTGGGAAGTGCTGCTTTTTTGCCGATTTTTCCACTCTGGGCCCTAGAGCATGCTTATTGTTGGCTGACTGCAGTCACCTCATGATTCCGAGTAGCAGTTTCTCCATCTACAAAATCAGGCACGAGGATCAAAGTATCTTGAGACAGTGGAATGACAAGAACAAGGATTAATTCTGATATTAACAGCAAGGAGTATAATCATAAAGGGAGATTCTGTGTTTTTACATTCGGAAAGAATGAAATGCTGTGAAACTAGCGGAATTGTAACAATAGCATAAGGAATGCTGGTAAAATACCAGCATGACATGGCTTGAGTTAGAAATATATTTTTTTGCCACATGTTAGGAACCACTAACCCCAGTGGCTACTGTAACTGATTAAGAATTGTATGGGAATCTGTTTTCAATATCTGTGATTTAAAAATATCTTGGAATGTAAAACTGGAAAAGAAAATATATTTCCTGAAATCTGCCTCAATGCCGCTTTGTCACTGTCTAATTTTTGGTTTTCTTCTGTTAGGTTTTGTTTTGTTTTTTTTTTTTTTTTTTTTTTTAAATATTTTTTACACCGTTTCTTCATTTTCTGGAGGAACTGACATTTATCAGAGGTCACATGCTGAAAATCAGCTGTGTATATACAAGCTTGATTTTGTTTTTTCACAGAGAGAATGTCAAGCATTTCAGGGAGAAAAATCTATTTGTCTTCCTGATTTCTGTAGCATAAAATGGTAAGGAAACTTGCAATGTTTTCTGCATGCCTATTGATTTTTTAAAAAAGTTTTTTTTTTTTGCCTTAAATACTTGACCATTACAGCTGAAAGGACCTGATGAAACACATTAGGTTTTTTACAGTTCTTATGGTCTCTACTTAAAGTGCATTAAGCACTTAAACTCTGACTAATCTCAAATGGATGCTTTAAAATAAGAATTATCTCCCATTTTGTATTAAGGAAACAGAAACTGTAAAGCTATAAGTATTCTCATGGCCACTTTTCATCATAAAAAACTCAACCAGGTTTAACTCATTGATAGAATTTCTGCCCTGTGAACTTGAAAGCTCAGTGAGAAGACTTTCCCATGCTACAGAGAAGAACAGGATATCAACAGTTCTTAGTCCAATTTCTAGCTCTGGCATATTTCTTTTGTGGTTTAGAACAAATTATTTCTTCCTCATGTGTTTTAGTTTACTCACCAGCTATATAAAACCTCTGAGGTGTATGGGCTTGCAAAAGGCTTTCAAGCATGAGGAAAAAGTTTAAAAATTCTTTTTAAAAGTTTCTGTGAGGCCCTCAGCTGCTTCTGCAGTTGTCAGTGGAAGCTTCACCATACACTTAAAAGGTCAGGCTTATGATTAGACTAAATTTTGTTAAAACTCCAGCAGCAAAGGCTTTGTAAATTTGAAGTACTGTTGTCAGCAATTGCTTTCATTTAAATTACTGGTTTTATGTGGGTATTCATATTAACAACGTTTCTAGTCTATCCAACACTTTGTTCAGATTAGAACTTAATTCTCCTGAGCTGTATTGTAGGAAGTATTCAGGCAATTAATTTAGTTGGCCTGATTCTTCTCCTGTCATCCACCTAAAAAAATATACCTTCCATCATCTTGAAAGGCATATCAAAAAAGCAGTTCATGCCTGAAATGTTAACCATATTTAACTGGTTTGATCTGTAGATGACAAGGTCCAGTGTCCCTGAACCTCAAAAAGCACTGACAGTGTTCACTCTGTTTAATAAGTGATTTGTGCTTTAAAACCCTTGCTGCCCTTAAATGTGATATGGAAGTAGAAGCAAGTGCTGTTCGGATACCAGACTACAGACTGTAAGTGACTCAGTAGGACCAGAGGATTTGCTATCCCTGTTCAAGAGCACCGTGAGCCTCCCAGCAAGGTGTCCTGGTCAGTAAGCAAGGAACAGCATGGTGTACTAGCACTCGTGTCTACTGGTACAATTGATACTACCAGGTTGTCCCAGGACAAGGGTCAGGTTCAGCATCTACATATCAGTCTATGTCATACCAGTAGTGGTGAGCTGATTTTCTCCTCCTGCTAACTGATCCTTGATCTCTCATACATCTGTTGGCTTCCTAAGGTGTGTGGTAGGTACCTTGCCACTTTGGAAGGCTCCAGTGGGTAGTTAATATGAGGGGGTTGGCCACAGCTGTGTAGATAGTCCCCTGCTGCTTCCTCAAGGTCACTGTGCTCAACTTATGTTATCATTGAGCTTCAGTGAGCCTACTCTGGCCCATGATTCAAAGTTTTGGTACTGGCTGAAGCAGATAGTACGTGAATGATAAGGTGTAGCAGCAGCAGCCCAAGAGCATGAGGTCTCCTGCTGTCTTGCTAGCTGTCCTAATGGCCATGCAAACATTTTATGCAGCAGTGATTTCAAAGTGACGTTCCTGTAGACTGCACATCAATGAGAACAGTTCCACCAGGGAACAGGCCTGTGTGTCTACTTCTATCAGACTGCAGTTGAAGGCTACAGATAATGAACTAGATATGTGGCATCCTACAGCAAACCAATGAAAAATGCAAATCTAAATGCAAAACTAGGAATTCCAGCAAGGCAGAACTTTGCTCAGTGTCTGACTGAATCTAGTGGTTTGTATACAGTAATAATGCTTAGTGGAAAATATGTGAGCAGACAGATGGAGGCACAACAAATAGTTGTATATTCTCAAGAAAACTTTCAAGTGCAGTATTCTGATTTAGGGAATTTTGTCCTTAGTGTCAGGAAAACAACTCCCCTAGATGGACTTGGTAGCTCTGTGATTTTGATAAAGTAATTTTGAACATCAGAACTTTAAAAGCTGAAATGATGTAAGATGTTGGAATAATCATGTATGCAGAGTTTGGTCTTCGTGGCTTTATAGAATTACTCAGACTTCCTTTATTTAAAAAAGGAACCACATTTCCCACGTCCTAAAAGTGACAGTCCTATAGTGAAAAGAAGTTTGTAATCCTCAGCTTGGTAATAAGGGTTAGTGAGATGCAGAAATAAGTGATCCTTGAACACATTGACCCAGAGGCACATGTAGGGGTTAAAGGGTATACAGCTCAGAGGAAATGGTATAGTGGCTAAAAGCTACCTGGCAAACAAGGTCAGCTCTGAGGCTATTGTTAGTTTTTTACTCATTGGCCTTAACATTCCTACTCTAAAACAACTTTTTAAATTGTCTCTACAGGTGATTAATGGTCAGGTGAAGCGGTTCTTGTATACTTGGAACTGGCTGAGTTACTTTTCATGGTTGGAACTGAACTACAGTAATGGTCAGAAATATTTGAATGGTCTTGGCACATTTGACATGGTGTAACTTCTGACAAAAATGTAAATGATTACCTGGTAACTAGGAAAGATGTATGCCAGGTTAGTAGTGTGAGAATGTCTTGGCAAATTAGATTAATGACTGCATGGGAGACACTCTGGTAAAGGTCCCATTAGTCATATGAGCATGTTTGATGAGAATGTCTGGAAGCTTGAGCAAACATAGTCTTAACCAAGTGCTCATTCTGTTAATAGAAGAGACTCCCAGAGTCATATCATCGTGATCCGTCTTTCAGTGTGTGTTCACACATCCTGTTGTGTTATCCATGAAGCTGCAGTGACCAACTGGGGCACTTGCAGTCTGTTGTTCAAAGATACTTAGGGCAAATGGGTGTTTAGTGGAATTGCCAGAAGCTACCAGATATCGTACTATTTTTGATTTAATGATGGTTTTGTGAAAATCCAACCCAGGGCTAGGTCCACGAAAGTACTTCTGTGTTCTAATGAGCCTAATGGAATTTATCCAGAAAAGTTATACTATGGTGCGTAGAGGAGCATGTCTGGTCACCTTGGAATGCAAAAACTCTGCACATCCCATGGAAGAAACTGCTAGCAGGTAGGAATTGTTTGGAAGAAAGATAGGACTTAGCTTACTTCACTTTTCTCTGCATTCAGGATGCAGTTCAGTCTCCTTCCTTCTAGGCTTCTCAGCCATAAACTGTTGTTGAGTGACATAGCTTGGCACTGCATGGTTAACAATCTTTTGTAGCTTCCTAATGTACAAACAGCTCCCCAAAACTCTTTAGACTGTTTTAGGCCCTTTTTCATCTCCTAGAAGGGTCTCCTTTTCAGCAGCTTTTCAAAGTGCTAATTCACAGCCCACTGCTCCTTTTCGCACATTGTCTTTACTCCCTCTAAAATAAATCTCTCCTTCTCTGACCCTACTTAACTTGTAGTCTTGTAGTGGCTACAGAAACACCAGCCACCAAATTCAGTGGGATTAACACTGATACCGATCTACTATTTCATTTCTCTGCTGATTAGAATTAGTCTCTCCAACTGTTGTCTCAATGACCAGTATCATTCTTTTTGCAGCACTGATATTTTTCAGCTCTACAAACTCTTTACATTTTGTAGCCTAATGAAAGGTCCACATAATCACTGAAGTGTGACCATTTATATCTGTGGAAATCAACATAATGAGATGGGAAAGCTTCAGTCTTGTTTATGGTCATGTATGGTCATATGTTGAAGTACTGCAACTACTTTTAGATACTTTGTTTAAAAAAAAAAAAAAAAAGTTGGCTGAATCTTGAGCTGTGGAAGAAAAGTGATGGTGGGCTTGCAAAATAAGACTCACGGTATGATGTTGAGAGAATTCATCACTTTAATACCAGGAAGTTTAAAGTGACCTCTTTATTGTCCTTGATAGAAAAGAAAAAAGAGATGGTATTCCATCATGCTCATTAGTTAACAAAAAAGAAAGAAAGATTGAAGTGGTCCTAAGCACTGTGAGGGGAAAATTAGCATTATATATCAGGGAAAAGTTTATAAATGTAAGAACTCATAGCCAAGGAAACCAGCTGCCGAAAGGAGCTTTGGAATCAGCACCTCTGAAGATATTTACAGCTCTGCTAGATGACCATCTATCAAAACAAATCCCAAAACCATAAAGAAATCAGTCCAGCCACTATAAAGGGATAATCCAACAGATTATCCAACCCTGCCAAATTTTTACCCCAAAACAATGCATGATTTAGTTGGAAAGGAAAAGCACTTTGCCTTGCTAGTTCTTTCCCTGATATAATCTTAAAAACACAAATTCTTCTGTCTTTAAAAAAATATTGCTAGTAACTTTAAAATAAAACTTATTTATTGTAACTGGAGTGTGTAGGCTTTGCTGTAATTTCAGACACATTCATCTTAGCTTAGAGTGTTGTTACATTTTCTGGAAATTAAAAAGATCTTTTCATCACAATTTTCTGGACGTTGTCAGATCACCCATGCCAAAACTCAGGAGAAATTGTAAGTAAGATATTTATTCTTTGCATGCTTAATTAGAGGACTGAAGGATGGTAAGACTGAAGGGTTAGGACGATTATAATGGTATGGTTAGCTTTTTACCTCTATGTCATGACTTCAAACACAGACCAAGAGGAATATTTCTCATTCATTACTTCTGAGTTACTGTTCAGATGGGTGGTAATGACCTAGTTCTATCAGGTGGGAAGGTAGCAGTCATACAGTATAGCGTTCAAGACTGAATTGAGCTGGCAGGCTAAAACTACCAGTCAAGGAGAGCTGGGGTGCAGATTTTTAAGGATATCTAGGCATTTAGCATTCAAGTACTTGCCTTATTGCATTGTTAAGGAGTTTGAAAGCTTTCACCTTGAGCTGAAGTAAGTGGAGTTAAGGTATCTGGACTCTTTACAGCAAGCTAAATATACATTTATCTGTAACAATAACCACGTTTAAACTTACAGTCTAGCACCCTCAACAAATTTTCATTGAAACTGTATCAACGCTTTTCAGTGTAGCTTCAATAAGTCCTTGATTTCCCCATTGTTTACCCCAGCACATACTGTGGAAGAGAAAATGGATGACTGTTAGCTTTAAGTACGTTGCTGCAAGCATAGTCTCCTTTCACAGCAATGTCTTCCAGAGCCTCAGTCATATGAGAGATAGCAGGCTAGCACAGAGATGAAGCAGATAATACGGTTTTGAAGAGGCAGTTTCAGAAATAGAACTAGGCTTAAATAACAATTGAATCTTCAGACTAATTCAGTGAGTACTGATTTTCTGCAGAAACACAACACATAGAATTTAATATTTGCAAGACCAGTCCTGTCCATAACTTGCATTCTCTAATTTATTTTGTAAAAATTAGTGCTAGTTTTTAAAAAATGCTGTAGAGTAGATCAAGGCTAATTCTTTGCAAGTCTGCCTCGTTGTCCCTCTGCATTATGAAAATGTGTCACATGATAGAAGGGAAGTATGAATATCTGCTATCTGATATATACGATTGAAAAGGGAAAACACAGAGTGAAATCATCAAGCCACATTAGCCAAAGTGAACAGATAAGAAAGAGTATAAGACTGGAATTGTAAACAATCAAGCAGAGATTACACTTCTGTGTGGAACTGCCCATGATTTTTAGATGTGACAACTAAAATGTTGATAGTAGAGAAAAAAACAAAAATCTAGCACAGTGTATCACAGAAAATGTTCAAAATATGCTGTATGGATAGGGGAATAGTGGTTTATGTGTATATAAAAATGCTATTTTCTTGTCACTTGGAACTGCTGTGCAAACAACACATCTTAAAAGTGAGGAAATGAACTGCCACTAGATTCCATCTGGGCTCGCGTACATATGTGCATCCTGTGTCTCCACACCCGGCTTCTTGCCACAACTCTGATGGTGTCGCTGACTGCGTGCCACAGCTCTTGCTGCTGTCCCGTCAGCCTGGCCTGGCATCCAGCACACCCTTCTCAGCCACCACAGGAAACAGGTCATGCATGTGCTGCTCATCGCCCACCTCTATCTTCCGTTCTGAATGTTTCTGTGAAACCACATGTGCTCAAGTTTGTAAATATGGACATTAGATAAAATGCAAGAAAGTCTCACCATCAGAAGATCTTGCCTTTGAATGTGGCAGAGTCTCTGTTTCCCTTGTTCCTTCCCCCTCCACCAAGAGAGAAACCACAGTGACAGGAAGAGCGCACCATTTCCTCTTGAAAAGGCTCGTTACAATTGTCAGTAGCTCACATTTACCCAGATTTCTCTCTTTCGGTGTTGACGCATTTTCAGCTGCACAAAATACGAGACTTAGCTATACATTTTAAGTCACTTAAATAGGACATTTTGGTAGAGGAAACAGTCAAATCGGGTTGCCACGTAAACGGGAGCTTTTATAGTTGACCATTCAGGCAGTGCTGCTGACTGCTGAGCTAGCTTGTACTAAGAATGTGCGAGTTGTGCTATTTTTACTTGCTACTTGTCTAGCACTGGACTTGTTTGTAATAATTCACTTATTCTTGTGTATACAGGTATATATCTAGCATGAAGAATTTAGAAGAATTTTCTAAAGCTAATAGTAGTCTCACAAGACTCCCATTGAGGAGGGAGAAAGAAAACCTTACTGAAAGAAGCTTTGAATGAACTTCAGAAAAAATGTCCAAATACACTTGACATTCCTCTCAAAATACTCACGGTTTTGCCTGTGGCGAGCACACTTCATTACCCTTGTCATGCCACTTCATAACTTCTTGTTAACTTTTTATATTCTGCCTGCTCTTCTAGTTCAGTGGGTTTTATTCCCTGGTTTTTCAGCCACTACCCTTTTCCAGTTTTCACTCTTTCCAGCTTGCACACAGACACCATCTGGCTTTACCCCCAGGGTTTCCTAGACAAGGGCAATCTAGTTAGCCTTGTGAAATCCAAACCCCAGGCAAAACAAAAACTGTACAAAACCCCCACAAGACAGGCTTTCTCACTTCTGTGTGAGGGTCATCTACGTTACTCATAGCAACTGTCAGAACAGAAATCACATCTTGAGGAGTAAGTTATCTTCTCAACCAACCTAATCTTTTCCTCAAACTTTTCCTTTCAATTTACTGGAGTTACTACAAGTCTGTTCCAGTCAAGAGAAAGTTTGACCAGTGTGTGCGTGTAATTACAGAGCTTCAGAGTAGAACATCATGTAAGAAACTGTCTATAAAAATGCTTGGAATAAAGTAGATTGAAAACAGATTTACTAAAGAAATTAGGAAGTCATTCCAGTGTTCTTTTCTGTTCTAAATAACAGTGCAAATAAATCTCTGAGGCAAGATTCTGGACAAAGACATTCCTTTGAAAAGAGACCACAAGATTCCTGGTCTTAATGGAGAAAACAGAAAGAATTGGTCTCAGTCTGGGACACTCAAAATACTGATCCTTTTGAACAATGTGGACAAGTACAGAATATTGTCCAATGTTTTCATCCTTGCACAGAAATAAACCAAATTTCTCTGAGCTCTGACTGTCTTATTAGGAGCTGGAAAACCTCCTCCAGACCCATACCCTCCCTTTCTTTTTTTGTTTGCTAGTTTCCAAAGTTTCTGAAGGAATTTATTTGGGCAAGGCATTTTGAGTTGTATATCTGATTTTCCCTGAGAAATTATGATCTAGTTGCACAGTTCAGTGGTTTGGAGCCATATAATTTTTTTTTTTTTTTTTTTTTTTTTACCCCCCCAGGCTTTGGGAGTTGAAAGTCAGTAGGGAACTGCATATCTACATAGGTGCAATTCCCTAGTGCTGGCCACGGAGTGAGGACTGAGGTGAGTTCTCCACAACAACACAGCCATCCAAATGTGTAAATTATAAAGACTTCACTTTTACTTTTCAGTTTTTATTGTATTTTCCTGTCTCTGCTGAGTCCTGTGTGTCTTCATAGGAAGAATGTGTATTGTGGTCCTGCTCTGACAGCATAGACTCAGTGAAATGAAGATGACAGGTGGTGTTCTGCTGTTGTACACTATGCAAAGGTTTAAGTGTACCAGTTGCTTCCTCTGCTTGGCATTCACAAGATTGGAAAGCAGGATGTATGTAGCTGTAGTTGGCAATAATAAAGTTCAACCCTGTTAAATGCCCTGTGAAAGGCAGTATATATTGCTGTCTGCTCTCAACTGGGATTGTATGACATTTAAAGGATAAAAGATGGTCATGTAAGAGGTAGGTGACATATTAGATGTGCTATCCTTGCTTTGTAACATTCTGTCATGAAAACTACAATTTAAGTCAATGTTCTGCAGAGAAAAATCTTGCAAGTTGAAATTCTTGTGTCAGTTAACAAACAGTTATTTAGCAACAGTCTTAAAAGGGTGACTTTTAAAGTATGTGAGATGTAAATCAGCAGTCTCTGTTTTTAATCACAGAGGATGCACAGGTTCCCTTTGAGTCCATGAAAGAGTTTGGAGCTGGAGACCACATCATGTTTGAATTAGTTTTGGTGTTCATTTTGTAGATCTCCAAGGTATCTAAGATGCAGCTAATAATAATAGCAGGTGTTGTCTGTTCCTCTCAGTATGTGGCGTGAAGGTAGTGTGGTCACACAGCTATGCTTTATTTACATGGTGTTAATATGACAGCAAGTGGGATGGCAGAGAGCCAGATTAAACCACTTTGGATTTTACATACAGGACACTGAATAATAATGCCGTGTCACACTTGAGGGCACTGGAATCTGGTAAATCAGCAGTAGTTTAATGTGCCAAGCTCACTTGAATGGCTTCCCCACCCCCCAAATGATGAATCAAAATCAAGAGTCAAGGAAACTATGCAAAGTTGGAAGAAGTTTTTTGGTGGTGTTTTTTGTTTGTTGTTTTTCTTGATTTTCTTGATTGTATCCAGTAAAGAGATGCTCTTTGATCACTTAATATAAAGATACGTGGGTCTCGAGTGCAATAATGTCTCTTCCTGAGAATCGGCAACCACCCTATGGTACCTCTGTTTGCCATTTTTCTTTCTTGTCTCTGGTAAATCTGTTTGGTACAATTACTTTCTTTCCTTGTTTTTTTTTTTTTTTTTTTTTTTTNGCTAGTGCGACAGGTCCACAATCTCAAATGGTAGTGTATTTGTAAGAGGCAATCACATTATTGAGTGCTTTAAGGGTTTGGGGTCTCCCAAGAAAATCTAGGAGTGCTATTCTCAACCATTGTGCTTCTGCACCAGCTCTGATGTCCGTATCACCCCTAGAGATGGTTTAGCTTACCAGCTGGTAGGAAAGTACCTCAGCAAAATAAATATATGAATAGATTTTCCTTTGTTTGGTAATGCGGTTGGGTTCACCCAGGAGCCATGTGAAGGGAGCAGAACTGCTAGTTGAGCAGCTCCTGTACACAGCAACTGTCTACAACAGCTGAAGGAAAAAAAAAAAAAGTATACTCTAAATATTGTAAATAGAAGTCTCTGACATGGGGATGTACTTTCAAATGTTTTACCCGGTAAACTGAATGTCACTGTCCTCATTTTATATGTAGGGCATAATGCAAGTTGTTTGTGGTGCCACTGTAGAGGTGGGGCAAAAGCAGAAATGATCTTAACTCCTAATCAAGGAGTTGGAGTCAATCAACATCACTTGTTGGCCCTCCGTAACGAGTATTCCTCATTACATTCATACATTTACAAATGTATGAATTCAGCTATACTGGAAAACCTACCCTTGAATGGCTATTGCACAGGGAGGGAACTGTTGGAAGGTTAAAAGAAGCATCCAGGGTACTGGGATTCATTTTACCTTGTCAACATAATACCCTTTTTATGAAACTAGAGCTGTGTATGCTCATAAAAACCTTTTGCTTTTTTTATTTTAAAGGATAATGCAACCATTGGAGTCTGTGCACATTTCTTTCAAGTTAAATGTTTAGTTCAACA
Source organism: Pedionomus torquatus (assembly GCA_013398155.1). NCBI lineage: Eukaryota > Metazoa > Chordata > Aves > Charadriiformes > Pedionomidae > Pedionomus > Pedionomus torquatus. The sequence goes on from VZRU01004564.1 coordinate 186,794, forward strand.
TTCCACTTCCATTTCCTGGTAGAAAATGTTTAATATGAAAGCAACTTTAACCTTTCAGAAGGGTTCATTTACTGTTATGTTTGGTATCAGCTTTCCAAAAAATGCAGTCTGTATTTGGTGTATTACAGGTTCTGGTTTTAATATTGGTTTAGAAAAAAAGAGTCATGTGCCATAAGACAGAAATAAAATATTGTGCCAGCATTCTGTCTATACGTGAATTCACCTCATGAGTGAGTGGCTTAAAGTTAGTCTGCTCACTTAAAGTCAAGACTTGGGCTCAATCTACCCATGAACCAGCTGGTAACAAATAACACATTCAGCTCTTGGTCACAGGAAACTGTTAGGTTGCCTTTTTATAGACAACTACAGTCCTACAGCTCCTGAAGCACAAGGGAATATCATAAGGACTTGGAGAGTGTTGAACACCTACCATATGCACATAAAGAAGGGTCATAAAGATGAAAGGCTTGAACTGAGCTTTAATTCCTATTTTTCTGCTTTTAATTTATCAGCTGCTTCTGCATTGCTGCAACTTTCTTTGGCCCAAAATTAGGTAGAAAAATGCTTGAATTGCTTAGTTTGATCAAATCAGTCAAACATAGGCTTCCCTCTCTGTCAGTGTAACAGATGATAAATATAAGACTTTAATGTACTCTCTTGCTTTATTTTTAGCATTATTGTGTTTGTTTCTGAAGTGCTGACTGCTATAACTGTCCACTGCAGTGGGCAGTTCCTGGACAAGTGTCACTGTTATGGACGGGCTGCAGTCATGGGGAAGTGGGCACTGAACTGGTAGAGCTGTATCAGGGTGACACTGAACTAGGCTAGAGGCTGACTTGGCTGGGTGCAGGGCCATAAAAACGTGGCTGAGCTGCTTTTGTGACCCTAGCAGCTTCTCTGCTTGGTGCTGTGGTATGCTGTAGGGCTATCTCAGCAGTCATGTTTGTTCAGGGCTCTCTGTGCTGTGGTACATTGCCATGTATAGATGTATTCTGGGAATTATCCTCCATGGGACCTCTGCCATCAATAAGCACCTTTTACAGAAAAAAGGGCCTTCAGGCAGGCCTGGCCATGAGCGAGACAATAGAGGCTAATCCTCTGTGCTGCTGAGCCCCAGCTTCCAATAAAGGACTCAGAACTTGTAAGGGTAAGCTTCAAAGTAAGTACAGATTTACAGAGGGAGGGCAGATAAGAGGGTTGTAGCCCACCCATTAAGACCACCTGGTCTTAATATATGGTAGCAGTCAGCCTTTGTGCGACACACTCTTTCCATATCCTAACCCTGTTCTAGCGAGTGAGATTTTCAAGAACTCTGTTGGCGAAGTACTTGTCAAAGTTGGGTGCACTACAGAGACTAAGTCTGTCAGTCATACAGAATAGTTTTATCACCCCTTGAACTGCAGCAGCTAAATCTGACAGTGATGGTGAAGCAGAACCTCAGTAATCTTTTCTGATGATGAATGCATGTCTTTGAAGATGGAAAGGTCTGCAAAAATGCAAACTATTATTTTATCTGGAAATGTGTTTTGTGGCATCCCAAAGAGTATTCACATTTCTTATTCCTTTTTTGTCCATGTGCAGGAGTTCTCATGAATTTTCAGCAATGAGTCCATATGGAAATAATTTCATTGTGAGAAGAAGGCTTCCATTCTATCAGGAAAAAAGGCTGCATGGAAATCACAGAAAGCTACAGAAGAAAGTATCAGTCATTGTTTGAAAGCATTGTGGCCTATGGAGATGGAAACCAGGATGTGGATTTGCCTCCAAATTTTATAAGCTTCTAGAAACCCTAACGATGAGAAACAAATGCAAAAAGTTCACAAAAGAAGTGTTTGCTTAAGAAAAAAAAATCTGAAAGCCCTGTTGCTTTTATGATGAACAGACCTGGCATGAAGGATATTAATTATCTCAAATACCATTGTTTAAACAGGTAGAACCATTCTGAGGATTTTTTGGTGCCACCTAGATTAGTGTTATGCTCTTCAGTTGCTGAGGAGTTAACAATGAAGTTATCAGTCACTGGAACTAATTATTAAGTAGAACAGTGAACTTACCATTTCTTGAAATTTTCAAACTGATGGTATGGTTTAGCAAACACTGAAGACACAGCTGGGTGAAATTATATGATTTTACTAAAGAGAAGGCAATGTGAGATATTCTATGTGGTCCTTTCCAGCCTTAAGAGCTATAGGTCCATAATTTCACAAATACACTTACAAAGACTCCTTAGAAGTAGTGATGACCATAGCACCAATCTGAATCCATCTCTACATGTTTCTGTCACTACAGGTCTTAGTATAATTTTACAATATTGGAAATTCCTTTTGGAGGATTAAAGATACTTTTCTTCTCCCCCAAAGAGCTCAACATACTTCAGTTCATGAAAGCATGTATAAACAAGTAGGCATGCATGCTGCTGCTTTCCTACCGGGTGTGTTTTGGTCATTGAAATCTGAAATCAGTAAGCTAGATTCACTCAGTGACATAAAAGACAATCCAGGGAGGAAATTCTAAGATACTTGTCATAATTGTAGACCATTTCTAAGAAGAACTTTGATTTTCTCCTCCTTATATGGTGACCTGGTTCACTGCTTAAAAGAGAACCTTAAAAGAAGATATTCTGTCCCTGTGCCCCCTCAAATCAGTCCTCCGGTTGAGAACAGATGAACCATTATTTTTGTCAGATTTCCAGTGTCTTGGGGCATTGGGCAATGCAGAAACTTAAATAAAGCAGGACAGTTTGGAAGTTTAGGAAAACTGTACCTGACTGAACAGCTAGAGGTGAAAAGAAATAGCTCTTCAATGTTGAAATGTATTTTTCTTGCTATAAAGAAAGAAGGAATTATGTGACTACATACTTGAAAGAGACCTTGCCATTTCATGATGGCTCTCAACCATCATCTTTATAACTCTATTGAACTGTTTCTCTGATAAAAAAAACAGTAGCCTATACTACAAAGGGCTTTGAGCGTATGTGTAGCATATACTGTTATCAGCAATCACCACAATGGTTACAAAAGGTATTCTGAAAATCTGAAAATAATATAACATTAACGCTTTTAAGCTATTTCAGGGAAAGATGATGATTTTGTGTCCAGAATGGATATGCATAATTCCAGAGGCAGATTTTTAGTTTTTAGATTGTAGACAATGGCTAATTACCCTTGTTTCTGCAAGTGTCTAAAACTCTCTTCATGGCTTGCTCCTTCTATATATGTATGTTGTGCCTAACTATATATCTCAAATGTCGCTCATCTTGAGGTCTGTCTGCAAGACATACTTGGACTAAACAGTGTGTCACTCAGAAACAATGAAGGGAGCACTATCTAAGAGTCTGGAGGAAATACACAGGTGTTTGTCACATACAGACATTCAGATTGCTTTATCAAGCAGCCTTTTCTGATTTTAAGTTCTATTACTTTGTAAACTGTGCTGATTAAAATAAGTTCAACTTTCTCTTGCTAATATGTTTTGTGCTCTTGGGAAAAGATGATTGGAAAAGCTGGATGCTGAAAAAGAGGAGTGGCCTTTGACTGCTCATAAGCTTTTCAAGTGTGTTAACCTTTGAAAAAGCAACAGCTCAGTTTCTAACAGCAATTCCAGCATCGTCAGTGACTAATCTATTTGTCATACAAAGCCCATAGTAAAATATAGATGTGTATGTATACTACTTTGATTTCATGGATCTACAAGAATGATTTTGGGTTGATTTGAATGAAGGAACTCCTTGGTTTTAGTCCCCTAAATACTATTTGTGTAGCTCTCTTCTAAAATATATAATAATAAAAATAAAAAAAAGAGAGGAGGGGAGTAAGAAGTTACTAAACATTTGAAAGGCTGAAGGTCTAGACTATGTTTCCACTCAAGGTGGTTCTTAAAAGTAAATTTGGAGCCACACTGCAAGGAAGCTGGGAAGAGCTTGAACTACTAATGTTCCCTTTGTTATGTGGATATACAGAAAACAGTTTTCTTGTCCTGCAAGGATTCTGTTGATTTTGAAATTTTAGGCCTGGCATGGGGCTCAGTGAATATATGAGTGACTTAAGAAACAAACAAACATATTTCATTTTAATACTGACCTTTTTTTTTTCTTTTTTAACCTTTTAATATAAACTAAATTAAGTTTCAACAGGCAAAGATGCTTTCAACCACAAAGACAAGACTTTTTGTTTTAAAAATGTTGAAATGGCACATTTCTAGAATTTCAAAACCTGTTTTTCCATTTTTAATTTTTTTTTTTTTTTTGAGGACAGGAAGCACTTCTGGGAATAATTTCAGATTTGATGAATTGTCAGTTGTGACCATCTCTCTTCTCTGTGAAAGCCCTGTTCTCACTCCCAACTCTAAACCCAGGCTTCCAATAATTTCCAGAAGTGTATGGTATGATTGCCATAGTTATTTTACTGATGCATTAGAGTGAGACATAGATTTTGGGAAACTGTCTTTATCCACTGGTGGAATAAGACAACAGCAAGTGTCGTGATGGATTAATTGGGATTCTTCTTCCTCTACAAGTAAGTGAGACTGTAATAGTTCTGTTTTGTGTTTCACATACATACAGTTTCATGTCAATTATTGGTTCACAATTTGTAAACAAGTAGATATGTATTATATGTATGATAGAAATTGATTTCATTAACACACTAAGTGCTTTTTTTCCATTCTATCTGTCAAGAAGGGATATTTTTCTATATCTAATGACCTTGGTTGTGCTGATGGGACAAAATCTGATGCCTTCAGTGAAGGATTATAAATGAACCTTGCTTTAAGAAGCCCGAATGGCTGTTATACCTAGAAGGAAACACTGGGTATTTTTGATTTTTGATGGCAATATTTGTATATATTTGCATTACCCTAGAAATAAATTCCTTTCATGATTTGGCTGATTGGACTGTCTATTCTACTAGGAAGAAACAAAGGCAAAGATTGCCCTGTAGCCAGAGGCCCCACCTGCTCTGCAGGCTAGAGATGGAGGAGTAGTGGAATGGAAGCACCAAGGGCTAGGTAAGGTCTGCACAATGTGCTTTCCTTATACTTTCCTGCCTGAGAAATCCAAGTTGAGTTGTTCAGAACTCTGAAAAGAGGGGTTGAAGGCAGAAGTTATCCAGTAAGCAAGAAGGGGTTTCTTTCTTTTTGAACCACTTCTTTCCTCCAACTGAGCACTACTGTATAATGTCTGCCAGATAGTAAATGTATGTTACCTTATATATAAACAAAGTAGTGGTATTTTTAATAGCTTTAATAGTTCATAATCCTGCTGTTTGGTAATGTTTTAAATATTTTTTATTTATAAAATTGTGCCGTTTGCTCAGCTATACTTCCATAGGCATCATTAATGAGTCCATGTCACCCCTGGGGCCACCAGCCCCTGCCCCAGCAAGGCCACAACAAAGAGCCTCCAGATCATCCAGAGTCCCTTCCCTGCCCAGCTCTGGGCCCACTCACAGGCCCACAGCAAGGTCTGACCTCAGCCTGCCTCTGTGCCCAGGGTGGTGCCCAGTGCCCAGGGATGGAGCTGCCTGGGTGTCCCCCTGGCTGCCCACTCCTGGCTGGGGTGGTGGGACAGCGCCTGGCTGGTGAGGCCCTGCCCTGATGCTCCCCTGGAGAGCCCTCCACCGCCAGCAGACCCCCTACTCCAGCAGGCTGTCGTTCCGCATGGCACCCTGACACTGAGCTTGTGGTGAGCCCTTGCTATCCACAGCGAGTAAAAATACTGCCGTTGTGTCCAGATGCAGCTTTTTCTAAGGATATATTCCTGTGAGGCAGTATGGGGCCTCCAGAAGGAAGGGGCTCCTCATGGTGAAAGTGCTGTCCTTTGTTCTCGGGAATGAACCACGCTTCCAATGAAAGAAAGTATTGAAACTGCCTTTTGTCTTACCTTTGCTGTGGTGTATTCCCTTGAAGTACATGACTCTGGCGTTCTGTCTAACAATAATGCAGCTGGACCAAAAGTGAAAATTTTAAACTGTCTGCTTTCTGAAATTAAGTACAGGTTTACAGCTTTTCAGATGTGAAAACAGCTCTACTCTTTCGTTTCAGGATTAGCTGAGGAAGAGCTGAGGTTTCCTAATGCAGATATTATCTTTACATAATAGCTTATATCACAAGTTTAAAATCAAAAATAGCGAAGGCTTCGTGAGGAAATGTCTGGCTTCGGTCAGGCTTCCAAGCTCATTTTTCAGCCACAGTAAATTCCAGTGTAACCCATTCTGAAGCTCAGACGGCATTAAGAGTACATGTAAAGATATATATATATATGTGTGTATGCATTGTCAGGTCTCTCTTTGCTCTTTCTTTTCTTATTTTTAAAGTTAAGTTTTGAAATTGCAACAAATAGGCTAAGGCCCATCTGGAGACTGATTAATACTGTCTCTGGGACCAAGATGTCTTCATTGCTTGACACCTGAAGGGGAATGCATTTTTCGGTTTGTATATCCTGTATATTATCAGGAGAACTGTTCTGAGCTGGAGGAATTAGCAGTGGTTTCTGCAAAGCATCAGCGCTTCTCTGTAGTCATCAGATGGGGTGGTGCTTCACAATGCATCTTTTTCCAAGTAATAGTTTTGAAAGATGCATCCCATTATCCTTCCAATCTAGGAAACAAGAGGTCTTTTCTATTTTCTGTGCCAAGACCTCCTTCCACCCTTATTGCAGACTGGCAACACACAAAGAGCAGCTAGTCGAATATCCCTTTAGTCAAATGCATTACCAAAACTAAATGCCCTACTAGTGTATTAGCCTTCATGTAACAGAGCATTCTGAGTTTCATCCCTTGCTGTCTGTGCTAATCAGTAACACTCTTGTGCTATCCAGTTCATTTTGTATTGTTTTAAATCCTAAATTTGAAGCATAACACCAGTGTTATTTTTAGACTGACAGAGCACCAACAAGTTGTAGAAGACTAATGGAGATATTTTGGCAGTCAAGTATGGAGCAATGAGGGCTTGTGGTGCTGCCCTTTGTGCTTGGAGTCGAGGCAGAAGTGGAGGCTTGCTACAGAGACTGCATGCTGCTTTCTGTTGGGCACAAGCAGTTTATGGCTGAAAGCAGAAGGCAGAGGAGATTTGGTATTCGTGCACCTCTTGAGGACTGTGAAAGTGACTAACTGCTCTTTCATTTTGAAACTGAAAAGGAAGCATATCAGCTTGTGGTTCTGCTGCTAAAGTAGTTTGTTTCAATGGCAATTCTTGTTTCTGAATCCCAATGATCATTTGATTTTGCTGATTGTGGGTTTGGAGCATCTGCAGACTCAGGAAAATTTTAGCTTCTATTTGACATCAGTTTCAATGTCTTTCTTCATGACTAGGGGATAAGTACTTCTCTATAAGAAGAACAACTCTTTTTGTGTACAGTTAAATAGCAATTAAAAAAAGGCAATTATTTGGAAGCTAATGGTAATGGCCTTTAACAGCATTATCTACTTTGCCTGCTTACAGCTGACTTGTGGCAGCATCCTGAACCTACAGCTGCATAAAATGAGTGGTAGGCATCACAGTACATAGAAACCTTGTTGAAAATAATAATGCCTCTGAAAACCAAATGACCTCTTAGGAGCCTAGACTTAATACTAAATTTTTGCTCTGATGATATTTATATCTTAAGTTCTGTCTGTTGTTTCAGAAGTATGTTTGGATGTTGCAAGCTTCTCCCGTCATTGCGTTATTTAAATATCACAGAATGACAGAATCACCTAGGTTGGAAGGGACCTTTTAAGATCATCTAGTCCAACAATCCATTATATCCAATGATATAAAAACTTATGCATGGATGTTGTCAATAGAAAATACGCATCCTCAAAATTGAGAATACAATTAAATGACTTTATAAATCAAGAAGGCATATAACATTTTGTAATGTTGGTTTAAGTACCAACTGGAAGAAGGGGCAGTGCTGATAAATAGTGTGGATAGTTAGATTTAATTCTTTGTTAGATTAGAATAGAAACATTGGATTCTGAATAACTTTGTATTGGCTGCATTCACTAAGAAATGATGCTCCTGACTATTTCAGACAATTGAGCAAGCTTATGTATCTACTACAAACTGAATGCAAGCTCTTTCTGTTGTTAAGAAACCCTATACTTAATATTTGAAGAAAGACCCAGTCTTTATGTTGGCATATCTTTTTCTTTCCCACCTTTGACAGCACGTCTTCTGTACTTCTGCATTCAGCACGGACTGTTGGTATCCAGATAAAGACACCTACTGTCATAGACTGATTCTGACCTGAATTCATGACACCTCAGCTCCTGTTCTGAGCTTAAATTCTTGCAGGAGCAGTTTAGGACTTTGACTGAAGGAACCTGTTGTTTGTAATACAGCTATGAAGGGCAGCATTTCATACTGACTCACGAGAAGATTTATTCTGGACTTTGGAGATGTTACATTTATGCATATTTTTGAGAACTGAAGGGGAAAAAGTAGCCTTCTACCCTCTTACCCCCGAAGCAAAGAAGTTTGACAGCTGTGAATGGAACAGGCTGAAGCCATTTTGGAGATGGATATTTAAATTGTACAGCACGCATGGGACTCTTTGATATGTATTCTCTCTTTTTCTTTCATTAAATGAGGTTTTGCTTTTCTTGGATCACACAGATTCTTGTAAAAATGTAACAAGCTACTATTCTGAATATGCCAAATAAGAAACAGATGGATCTCTTTAAAGGGTAGTCTATCAGTAATATTAAAGGGATCTCATGTTTAAGGACCAGGCACCTCCCTTTCCTCATGCCAGCCTTCTTGTCCTGAACAAAGAGACTCTTCTACCAATGACTTGCATATGGCAAAGGAGAAAAAGGAAGTTTTGGTAACTACAAAAAAAAAAGCACAGCATTTTTTCTCCTTCACAATGTATTTTTAATATGCCTTAAGAGTTGCTATTATGCCCAAGGTTTTATGTGGTGGACTGATTTAAAGACAAAGCTTTAACCCTGTTGTCAATGTTTCTTTCACACCACAATTCAACCGGTGTGACTCCATTGCCTCAGTGGAGTTCCTCTGGCTTGAATGTGTTCCTCTCCAACTAATACCATGTAGAACCATGTGACTAAGCAAGGGCCTTCTGAATGAAGAAAACTTCAGTTGGTATAGTACATAATACAATCTTACAATAGTACATACAATAGTACATAATACTACTTAGACACCAACTTAATTATTTTAGATTAGAGCTCTACTTAATTTTTTCATTATCATTGTGCTTTAGCTGAAGTGGTCCTGCAGTTTTCTGTTCTTTTGCCTTGTGACACCTTTTTCAATAAAGAACGCTTAGTGGTATGAATAAGTACTGTGCGAATGACCATCTTCTGCTTCTTCATGAACAACAGCTTCATATCACACAGAACATATATTTCTGTATTATATACTATCAAAACCTGACTTACCTGTTGTGCTGAAACTAGGCCAGAATATCAGTTTGAGAAATGGCTGGAGTATGCCTTTTTGAGCTTAACAGACTTTATGTGAGTGTACTTAGTGTGTCAAGCCTTGGATTGCCCATGAGACAGCCAAGTGAGCGATGGCAAGTGTGAGACAGATTCTCTGATTCTTGTAGCCACCCTGACTGCTCCCAGGGCTATTTTGGGCAAATCGTGAGAGTTGCACAGAAGATGGACTTCAGAAAAACCTCATAATAAAGCTGAGATGTTCCTTTACTGCTGTTATTTTATTATTTGGGATATTTCCAAAGTTGGGTGTGTGGGACGTACAATACTTGTTTGTTGATGAAATAATAACCTAGGTAAAGCACATACATACTGTTATTTTAATAAAAGCATTAAGGCTCTCATTTAAAAGGGAAATATACACTAAACATCCTTTAGTATTGGTCTAGTTATTTTTCTAAACTTGTGTGAGGCTGAGGTATTTGCCTTCTAAAATAAAATTTCTGCAAGAGTCTGCAAGTTCTGTAATACTTTTTCCAGCGTCTGTTGAGTGAGCCAAAGGTCTGCAGTCAAGTGGGCATCTCAGTTACAACTCTTTATTGAGCATCTAATATGTTAGGCTTTAAGTCTCACAGATCTTTCTGTTCCTGAGTGAAGCTGTTAAGCATTTAATTTTCTGTTTCATCCTAGTTACAATGAAAACTCCAGAAAATGAATCCAGTCTTCAGCTGGTGATATCCATGAGTTTTGGATGTCCATGATGTTTTGGTTTAAACTATTCAAAGTGATTGGGAAGATTTATTTAAAAAAAAAAAAAAACACCAAACCTTGATTTTACAACAACCTGAAAACACAGGGAAAGAACTTATATTTTCAAATTTTAATGCTATATCACCTTAGAGCACTGATTTTTTTTTTCAGTAGTCATTGAAGCCTTGTAAGAATGTCCTGTTCTTTCTCACCTTTTTGTGCATCTCACTTCAATGAATTTCAGAATAATTTTTAAGAAAATGTTTGATATATCTGTTCTTGTTCTGTAGATGTTACTGCTACTCCTCTCAAATTCTAGTAAGATTACCTGTTGTAAGCAAGGTAGAGATCAGAATGGAGGTAGATATGAGTGCTGCTACCCACAGTACTGAGGATAATTATGCCAAGTTACTGGCCTGGGGTGCTTCCACTTGGAGATAGCTCTCATCAGTGCATCTCATCTGGTTCATTGTAGAATTTCAGTGTAAAAATGAATATGTTCCTCTGTGACCTCTCAGAGGACTCCAGATGGAAACACCCTTCTTAGGAGAAATTAGATTAGGGAGTGAGAATTGGTATGAAAATAGGTAATATCACCTTCACAAATACATCTATGTTCAGGATCAGTCCAGCGTGAAGCTTCAGGAATCTGATGCCACCAGTTCTGCTTAGACCTGCTACAATAGCAACCATTAGAACCTACTCCAGGCTGTCTGTGCTTCCATCTCCAACATGCCTCACAGATCTGTGTTCTGTGATCCTCACAGATGGCTTAGAGTGTTCATTAGGGACATTAATATGGGCTCCCCATAGGAGAAATAATATTTACTTCCTTTATAGCTGGAGCAAATAAAGTGGAGCCCAGCTTCTATGCTCAGTGATGATACTGGTAGGCTGAATATGCCCCAGAATGAAGTTATGGTGTCAGTAGAGTGAAGAGAGTAGAAGCATTTGCCATATCTTAAAAGGGGTGCACGTGGAAAAAAGTGTTTTGTATTTGGTGTTCTCTTCCCATAACACCAAGTGTTCTGGTAGCACAAGCTAACTTGCATTTAGAACTCTTCCTAGAAATCTTCAAAATAGTTTGTCTTTACAGTAGATGAAAATTGCTTAAAAAGCTGAGTCCTTGCCTGATGTGATGTTTGAGGTTTCAGAATATATGTAGTTTATTTTTGTCTTGAATTAGAACAGAGAGACAAAAGTGTTTGCAGAAAAAAAATTGGAAATGTTTCTCTTTGATACTATCAGATCAAATATAAGAAAAAAAAATCCTCTCCTTTCAGAGAAGAAATGCTGGAAGTCTGATGATGACAATATTAATGACCTTTGAAAATGCATTATAAATCCAGGGCAATATCAACACTGGTATTAGTGGTGGATAAGTTTGTTTAAATAGCATTTAAAGCAGCTTATTCATGAAATGCGATCTTTTGGATGTTTAGAAATGTCTTATTATATTATTATGCTTAGAGCTTATAGTTATTATACTTAGAGCTGACCTGTTGCTCATTTAGCTGGAACTGAGAAGTTGTTCTTGCAGTCTGTCCTATTTGCTTGGGAGGAAGGAAGACTGGTAAAAAGCAGCATAGCTGAAAACTGTGAGGAGGCACCAATAATGTTCAGATGAACATTGAGAGCATTAGGCCCTCTCCATCACAATGGTGTTATGTACAAACATGTTCCACTGTCAATTGCGGCCAAAAGAATCCTAGTTTAGTGCCTCTGAACAATGCTGGTACTTTTTTTTTTTTTTTTGCAAAGAACAATGCTGGCCACACTTATCCATGAGATAGTCATTAGTCGTTTGATTAGCATTGTTCTGAAATATGGTTTTCCAGCCAAAACCTAACAACTTTCCCCTCAATCACCCTCTGTGAAAACTATGCTAAAACTCTGTAAGGAACAATGAAGTCTTATAATCATTTAGTGAGCACACTTTTGTTCTTTTCGTGTCTGTACAATAAGGGGAAATATGCAGAGATGAACATCCTCATTGCCCGCTAAGTTCAAGAAGAAGCACTAGAGTTTTATTAGTCTTTAATATCTCTTTCTAAGAACTTTTCATTCAGAATTATCAAGATGACCTTATGACCAAAATGTGCTCTTTCAGCAATGAGGGAGTATTATATTTTAAATAAAAAATACAATGCCATGCTAATTTGCAAAAGCTCAGGTGATTCCATGGCTCTGAGAAATCTGCTGTACATAAGGACCTATTTATAGTTTGATGGGACTTTTTGGTATTAAAAGCACCATATAGGTCCAGCTCCTGAACTGAAGATGCTTGGTGCTGCAGCAAGGGCTTGGTACTGAGAAATTTCTGAATCTGAGCTTCACTAGTCCTAGGTGGAAGAAGTGTTCCTTAGCTTTATGAGTTTAGGGTTGATTAGTGGGAGTGATTGCCTCTGCAGCCTGATATTCTATTTCCAAGGTCATCACAAGAGGAAAACCACGAAGAGACAAGACTAATGCCTTATGCAGATTATACAGTACTTTAGGGTTGAGACTTCCCTGCTTTCAGTCTGTGTTACAGAGGTACTAACCATATACCTGAGAATTATAGGATCTTTCTTACCATTTCTGTAACCCTTATGTGTCGCTCCAGGTCTGCAGAAAATGAAGCTTTCTGCCAATGGGGGATAAAAACACAGGTATGGATCTATTATACTCTGCATTTTTTACCATGTCAAGTGAAGACGAAGGGGGAAAATACAAAGAAAATTTATGTATTAAAGTTTGCTTCTGTGTTTCAAGGCTGGAATAATTACTGAGAATACTGAAAGACATGCATGACAGCCTACTCTGTATCTGCTATGGTGGTAAGCCCTGTGTTCATGGCATTGACCGTGCAGTTGTGACTCAGCAACAGAAGCTATCAATTCCTGACTTTTAACTGTTTACAGACAAGAATTGATATCATGAGGTCAAGGGTTGGAGCCTATTGAGAAATATGTAAAACTGTAAAAGATAATTGCCTAAGCTATCAGCAAAACAGTGATATGTTAAGGGCAGCAGTGACATACCTGGCTTACCCCATCTGTTTCAAGGGAACTAAAAGAATGCACAACTCTACTCACTCTATTTTAGTTCTGGTGAGGATTTCTATTAACAGGAGAGTGTTTTTCTCCATCAATTTGTGAGCCATCACAAAACAGTTCTGCTCTTTCTGTATCCTTCAGTGACAGCAGATAGGGTAGAATGCAGGGTGTCTGAGTTTCATTAACTTGTTTGTAGCTATGTAAAGTTGTATAGAGGAGACATCCCTTCTGGCTGGCCTTGTAGAGATCACAGAAATGAGTAGACTAAATCTTTCTTGTCCTGTCACCAGGCACCACTGAGAAGAGCCTAACCCCATCCTCTTGACACTTGCCCTTTAGATATTTAGAAGCATTGATAAGATCCCCTCTCAGTCTTCTCTTCTTCAGGCTAAACAGACCCAGGTCTCTCAGCCTTTCCTCATAAGAGATGTGCTCCAGTCCCTTCATCATCTTCACAGCCCTCTGCTGGACTCTCTCCAGTAGTTCCCTGTCTTTCTTGAATTAGGGAGCCCAGAACTGGACACAGTGCTCCAGATGTGGCCCCACCAAGGTAGAGCAGAGGGAGAGTATGACTTCCCTCAACCTGCTGGGCATGCTGTTTTTAATGCACCTCAGGAGACCATTTGGCTTCTTGGCCACATGACCACATTGCTGGATTGTGGTGAACTTGTCCACCAGGTCTCTTGCTACAGCACTGTATTTCATCCCCAGGATTTTGGTTATGTGTTGCCACCAACCTGGTATTGAATGAAGACTGAGAATGGTAGACCTCAAAGAGCATCTCTTTGCTCTCACAAAGCTGCCATTTCTGTGTTCTCTGACACAGCCCTGGGATTCCTCCTTTCAGCATCCCTGGCATCAGTTCTTGCCTTTAGACTTGTAGTCCAGCTAAGGGCTGTGCCATAGTGGATGTCTTAGAATGCCATGTTTCAGCAGATGATGAATGCAAATGTCCTGGCATACCTCTGAGATTCAAGTCCTGATCCTTTTCTGACATGCAGTCCTCACAAGTATTTTTAAGGCTTGGGAAGGTCTATAGGTAAGAAAAATACTTTTTTTTCTCTCAGTTTGGAAAACTTCAGTGTAAGGATCAGGACTTGGACTGTTTCCATGAACTCACAGCAATGCGACATGTCTAGGACTGAGGGCTGCAAGAAGGTGCTAGAATTTTGATGTAGGCCAAATGATGACATTGCACATGACCTTCTTAGAAATGGTTTCAGAGGTAATCAAGAGGGAGGAGAAAGTCTAACTATGATTAGCTGAAGTTGTCAGTGACTACAGGATAGGTAACGGGGAAGTGAAAGAGAGAGGCAGTAGACACTCACCTCTGCATTTTTTGGTTGTATTCAGGCAGCACTACTATAATGATATACATGACGTATTGTGTAAGGTAAAGCTATCAATTCATGAAGTTAGAGAAGCTTGTTTCTGCTGAAATCCTGCAGAGATGGAAAATGATGGCTGCCTTCCCTGCTGCTGAGAAAAGCTTGCAAACTCTGATAACTGATCTTGCAGTACTCAATTCAGTGCCAGTGTCTTACTCATGTGTCCTGTGTTGGCAGTCACAGACAATTATTTGAGCTGGAAAGCTAGGACAGCACGCATGAGGTGTCTGTTTTTGTGGTTAGAACCTGGGTTTTTGCTTGTTGCGATATTAAATTATGAGCATTAGTAATCTTTTGAATCTGCTAAACTGAAAACTTAACCAGCTAAGATCTGGGAGCGAAAGACCATGTACTGCCAAGGTTTCGCTATGGTGTTGCACGGAGCAGGCAAAACAGGGAGTGTGCAATGTGTTGTTAGACTGGTTGCAGGGTGTGTGGGGGGAAATCACAACTATTTATGAAGCATCACTAAGCTTGAGGAGCTTACATAAAAGTGATCTACACACTGAAAACTCTGTTAATGTTTCCTTTCCTGTTTCTGCCTGGACAGGTAGTTCTGACTGATCTAGATTGTAATGAATGTTTCTGTCTGCCTTTGTATTTGAGTTGTACTTGATCTCTCCAGAGGCACATC
Organism: Pedionomus torquatus; assembly: GCA_013398155.1. Classification (NCBI taxonomy): domain Eukaryota; kingdom Metazoa; phylum Chordata; class Aves; order Charadriiformes; family Pedionomidae; genus Pedionomus; species Pedionomus torquatus. The sequence goes on from VZRU01004564.1 coordinate 201,987, forward strand.
CTAGATATGAGACCTGTGGCCCTCCATGCCCTAGGCATTTATCCTATTCCTGTCTGAAAACTCTCTGTCCCTGGATATCTGCCATACCAGCCTGCTTCATGCAGGTGCCCATAAATTGTGAGATTTATATGACCATGTTCCTGGATGATGCATAACCAAGCTCCAAATCCTTTAAAGTATAGCATTGTTTTGGCTTGCTATCTTGTATGTAACCGTCAGTGCCTGTAGTTTGATCTGATAATGGCCTGGGATCCTGGTGGTCCACATGGCATGTACTGCACATAAATGGCCCATATAGCCATGCTACTTTGATCCAAATTCTTAGTCCAAAGGAAAATGAGATTCCCCTGGGATCACTCTTGTAGTGAGACAGATCAGACTTTGTATGCTACGGCTGTGGCCTTATAATGGCCACAGAGATGAAGGCATAAATGTGACTCTAAATAGGTTAAAGGCTAGAAGTAGTGTAGAAGTTGTTGTCTATTTTGCAGAAGAGTTGTGCTCTCTAGGTAGTTGAAGGTGGCAGCAGCAGTATCCAGTGAGAAACAGCATTTCTTTCTCCACACAGAAGAGTCGGAAAAGGTCCTTGAACTTACAAAGGAAGTGGGACATCCAGAAACATGGTTTCCAAACCTTTCATGACTGGAGAAGCCTCCAGCTGGGTGCAAAAGCAGTTCAGGGCACAGTGAAGTAAACAGATGATCACAATTTTTTTCCAGAAGTGGATGTTCTGACTTCATTGGAGATTTAGGCTGAGTTAAGTCTGAGCTGTCAAAGGTAGTCTTTGGTTTGTATTACAGATCAGTGGCCACTTTTAGGCAGTTTTGCTTAGGTTTCTATCATTTTGCGAATCGGACATTATGATGTTAGCAATTTATGAGCATTTCCCTCACATAAATCTTTTCAGCATCCCATGAGTTTGTCAATCTGGGCAGAGATAACTCTTCTGATATCAAAAAGACACAGCTTTTTTCGGCTTTGTTAAAATGGGAAGGGTTCCCCNAGGCAAAACCCATGTCTTCCTCAAACACAGCACACCATGTACTTCTTATTAAGGACAATACGTGTGCTGAGTGTCACATTTCAAACTTCAGCTGTTTTTGCTGTTGCCCTATTCAAAAACAAGCATGGTTAGAATTTCATTACAATGGGAAAAGTGTGTGTGTATATTTTTTTCCCACTGTTCCATAGCACAAAAGCTGTTGGGAATTTGCTCCCATTTTAGCAAGATGTACTGGTGTTGTGTTTTGTTTTGTTTTTACCCTAAAGCATAAAAAAATAGAGCTTCAAAAGTGGATAAATGTGTGAAACCAAGAGGCTAAGAAATAAATTATTTTCAAACTTTAACAAGTATTGGTGCTATTCCTGTGATAGTTGGCTGAATTCTTCAGCTAAGGATCTTAAAGTACATAAAATTAAAGATATAATTAGTGTAAGTATTTATGAAGGTTCAACAGATATCAGGCTGTTATGTGATGTAGTATTTTACTTTTGTGAGTAGCTTTGCGGCATCTGTGTTTCACTGCAGGAATCTTTTTGTGGCTGGATAGGAGGCTTTTAGGGCTCTCTTACATTATTCCAACCACATTATATAGGGTGAAAGGGTTAGTGTACATGTCTAATTTGACAAGATAGATGAAGTGAAGGAACCAGTCTTTATTGTTGAGATAGGGAAATGAGGTGAAGGAGACATATGCCAAAGATCAGATAGATTAAAGCTAGGAACTGAGGCTGTGTCTGACAATTCCCTTAATGATAAGAGAAAGTATTTCTGGTTGGTTATGGCAAACTAACACAGGTAGTGTGCCCTGCTGAAGCGATGTCTGTTAAGGTTTTTTGGAATTCCCCTCTCTCTTCCCCTGCCTATTCACAGGAAAATGTATTTTCACCAACAATGATTCTGCAGTGTGTTTGTACTATATGTACAGGAAGCTGAATGAGTGTCTGGGGACCTTTTAACTGGATCTATAAAAAGTCTGTGTCAATAAAATCCTGTCAAATCTATCCTTCAGTACTGTGATTACAGAAGAGGAAAAAGAAAGACATTGCTCAATGTGACTGCAATATTCCAGCGCGTAATCTTCTCCCATGTGGTCATGTTTCCTCAGATAAGAAAAATTGCTGCTCCGGTGTCAGTGGGGATGGGGTCACTGAGTGGGAACAGCAGCGTTTTCATTTTTTTTTTCACAATAGACAGTTGTTTTGTGTGTTTTCCTGACTGGATAAACTATGTCCATGGTTACTGAGCAAAGTTTATTCCTGTAGGAAATAGGTAACCATGTTTGTGCAGTGGGGGTATCAGAACACAGAGGATTTGAAAGGAAGGGTCCAGAGGTCATCAGTAGAGGGGATATGATGAGGAAATGCAATGAGATATATCGTGTGGATTCTGGCATATACTTCATGGGATGCTTCCTTTCAAGCGGTGGTGAGCAAGAGAGGGGAATAGAAGCTCTTTGATAGCATAGCAGCAGGGTAAATTCATTTCAGGGCCAGCTCTTCACCTTGTATAAAATAGTGCAACTGATTTATGCCCACAGAGGATTTGGCTTGAAGCTTTAATTGCTTTCTTGGCTAAGTTCTGTTTTCCTTATGTGTGCTCAGACTACCAAAAGAGTGTTAAATGTTAAGTTTCACCAAAACCTGTTGCTCCTGCCACCTTATTTGTTCATTGTGTTCTCTTGAAGTATTGCTGCAGAGTAACTTTATTTCATAGCTCCAATAAAAATGTGGCCAGAACTACAAATGGCTCTGTGAATGCCAACAGCATTCTTAAATTGTCCTTTCCTTTTAAGTGACCAGTGGAATGCTGACAGACTATAAATGTAGAGTTAATCTTACCAGATAATTTATGCCATTGCTACAGCGTTTGTATCCTGTGTTTCCACATTCATCTTCAGGTTTCCACACTGCTTCAGGTATAACATGCGCTATGACTTTGTGTAACTTTATTGCCTAGAGCAGCAATTAAACAGTAACTGCAGCTCATGTAGTTATGAGCGTAAGGTGGAGAGTGAGAAGTGTTGTGCAGAACAGATTAAAGATCCTGCCCAAAAACCAGGATGGAAACTCAGGCAGTTGGTTTCTGCTGAGAGCTTTACAGTTATCCTGCCTAAGTTTAGGATTTAAGGCCCTGCCAAATGAACATCTACTTGCGCTGTATTTACTCTTGAATACTGCGTAACTCTTACAAGGAGAAAGTGATGATACTTTCCCCAAAGGGTTGACAGTATAAAATAACAATGACAAACAAATAGTGCACAGGAAAAGGGGCATTTTAAAATCACTTTGGTGGGTAAGAATCAAATGCATAGAGAGACTGAATGATTTACATAAGATCAAGATGTGAAATGTGGAGTTAAACTGAAGTTTCAGGCCAGCCCTTTTTGACAGAATGAAACCTATTTTTGTTTCACTATTGCTTTGTGCTTATGTGCATGAGTGTATCCATATTTTAGTTACACTTGAATCATGATCAAATATTCAGGCTAGAAAAAATGGCTGTTTCATATTCAGATGTGACTGTATCCCCTGACTGCTTGTTACCGTATTTCTGAACCAGGCGATACAACAGGATGCAAGAAAGTGCCTTTTCAGCTTCCATGCAGAAGCTTTCTGTGTCTGATTTAGCAGGGAGCTGGTTACCTAAGCGTGGCAGGCTGATTTGAGGTCTCTCTAGAGGTGGTTAGAAAGGTGTGAAATTGTGCATTACACTACACTCATAGTAAAAGATGCATGTGTAATGCACCTGTCTGAACTGGAACAGACTTTTCATGTTGCCTTTTCTTTTATTGGGTGCATATTCTCAGTATGGGGAAACTGTAATGCAATCTGATACTCAACAGTTTGTGATGTACAATCAATTCACTATCCTTATAGCTGTAATAATGGCTCATAGTTGTGGCATGTTTTTGTGCAGCACAAGAAAGTCATTGATCCTCACAGCATGCCTGAGGCGCTGCTAGAGGCTGCAATGAAGAAGTGAAATTAGGAATTAGAGTGATTTTTTGGTTTGTGCAGTCAATCTGAGGGAAGCAGTATGACTGGACCACCTGTGAGTGGTAAGTCTTTTCCTTGATTGACATGCTTAGGGGCAATGTCAGCTGAAACTCCGTGTGGGCTGAATGCTGGAGGATTGATGATGATTTGTATTACATATCATGGATTTCTTGCAAATAAATAATGAGTGTTCAGCCTTGGGTGGAGGCAGCTTTAAGGGTGGACTGACAGCAGCCCCCAAGAGCCTGTTGGAAAGTTATTGAGAGGGTGATGTGAGCCTATGCACAGCAGCACATGGTGGGAATGTAAGACCCAAGACATTTATTACAACAAGAGAGCAGAAAACTGTACATAGGGAAGAAATTTTTCTCCATGAGGATACTCAGGCAGTGGAGCAAGCACTAAGAGGGGTTGTGCGGTTCCTGTACTTAGAGTTTTTCAAGACCCAGTTGATCACAGCCCTTAGTGTTCTGGACTGAACTCATGGCTGAGCCTGCTTTGAGCAGTTGGTTAGACTAGGGACATCCTGAGATACCTTCTGACCTAAAGTATCCTCTGATCCCGTTACGATTACACTATAGAACTTTACCGTGTAATTTCTTAAGGAAGTCAATAGATTTTGTTTTAGTGGAATCATACGTCCCTTAGAAATTATTTCAGCTTTGATTAAAGAATGTTATCCTGTTATAACTATTTTGTAAATTGTGCTTGTCATTTACAAAACTGATGACAACTTAGCTTAAAACTCTCCATTCCAAAACTCATAATAAAACCACAAACCACCTACCCCTTTTGTGCTTTCTTCTTTCCTGCCTTCCTCTCTGGAAAAAGTCCATAAAATAAAAGGGAAAAAAATCTCCTGATTGTTAGATGAAATATCAATATAGAGGACAATATTTATTGGTCCAATCTTTGGTTCCATTTTAGTGTTTTTAGTTTGTGTCCTTAAATTAGGGATGATGGCTTTTGTTTGCATTCAAAGAAGGTTCTGCTAAGTCACTGAGGCAATAAGAGTGATTTGTAGTCCATGTGGGGCACATTATTTTTCAGACATACATTGGACTAGCAACTGGAAGTTCCCATCAACTCATTTGAGGGATTAATACTCAAGAATAACTATTTTTTGTGTGTCTGCAAAAGTCATAGAGGAAAATGCTTTTATATTCTTAGAAATGCTGTATTATATTCAGAAATTAATCTCCACAAAAAAAATAAAAAATCAAAACAAAAACACAAGAGGAGAATAAATAGCACAACATTATTCCAAGATATCTCTTAGGCATTCTCTGAGATAATTTCCATGCTAGAAATTCAAGCATGTTTTTTGTTTGAAACTTTAAATGATCTAATGCACATGGCTCAGTTTTTATTCACCATGTACAAAGTTGGGTATATATTCAAGTCATGAGTGAGAGGATAAGGTTTTGAAGCCTTTGGCATTGTTTTTGGCATTTAACCGGAAAAAAAGAACATGATAGGAATCACATTCACGTGGTATTTGAAACAGGAATAGTGTCATATCATGCTGTCAACTCTGCTACCTTTATGTCCCTAACTCTTCAGCTGGTATCACTGATATCTCAATAGGGCTATTGATTTGATAAAGGAGGATTAAGGCAAGTAATGGTGGCAGAAGTAAGTTAAATTCAGTTTCTTTGTCCCTACACTATGGGGACAAAGGCCCATCTTCTGTCTCTTTTTCTCATTCTCAATGGTAATGTACTCCAGCTGTAATAAGGTATTTAGCAGTGAAACACAAACACCAGTAAGAAATGAATTAACCTATATAGATTAGTTGTCAAAAAGTTGCACCTATCTAAACAAGTTGCTTTGGCTATTCCAAAATTAAGGCTAGCAATTCATGTTCTATCAAAGCTGTTTATTCCATTATAGGAGTAGCTAGTTGACTAACTTAAATTTTATTCACATTTTAGTTAGTTAATGCTAAATGAGGTGAGCTCCACCATAATCATGGTAGAATTTCTTCTTTTGTTTGCAGAAGTGGTCATGTTTATATATATTGGCTTTTCTAGGTGGAGCTGAAGTAAATTAAGAATGGTATTCTAGTATTCAAAAATAGCTTGTGAGTCATTACAGGCTATTTTTCTTCAAGTATTCGAAGAAACCTACATTCTCCCAGCTATTAAAAATAATATTTTCATTGTCTGAAGTGGCAATCTTCTGTTGCAATTTGTATATTGTGTAGCAGACTCATTCCTGCTCAACAGCTTTCTGAGCAGTCATTTACTTTACTGTGCCACAAAGTGGGATGCAAGCCAGCAACGTGAACAACATAAAATAATGATAGTGTGTACAAACCTATCAGTAGCACACCTTCACATCAAATATTTACTGTATGCAGTTTTGGTCCTGCAGTGCACAAAGAATCTTTTGTCCAGAAAGCCAATAGAAATCATGGAGAATCACTTTATATTTTCTGCAGAAGGCACTGAGATTAGCCAGAGCAGAAAAATACCAAAGAGTCAGCCTTGGTTATGCAAACATTAATTTAGAACAAAGATACTACTTTTATAGCTGTATTTTTTTAACAAGTATACTGTTTCCCAGAAATAAGAGGAGATCTCGAATCCAGTTGCAGTACTAAACATATATTTGCACCAATTTCTCCAGTTTCTTGGCTGCATATTTAAGGTAAGCCTGTAAACCAGGAATTACTTAGCCCAGCAAAGACAAAGTGACATTAAGGGTATGCAGTCAAAATTGCAGCTGCAGAAGTAATATACCTGATGTGCTCCCTGTTCTAAGATCTGAAAGGCTTTGATATAAAATAGGTTTGTTGATAGTTATAAAATGAGCTCGGGAGGGCTAGTTATAAAATCTTGCAGTGCTGACTGTGATGAATCTGCTGCTTCAGTGACACTAGCACTGATTCGTTATTCTCAGCGGGAAATATCTGAACCTTGCTCATGGTCGAGCAGCTGAGAGATGCAAATAACTTTCTTTACACAAAATAGATTAGTTCTATTAAGTTTCTTTTTAAAACATCTCTCCAGCCCAGTTTGTGCTTGGAATAAGGTGAGATGTCCTCATCTATAGGCCCCCTGTATCTGACAGATGAAGCAACACCAGGGTTCCTCAGCATTGTGTTACTTGTGTTTGACTTACTTGCAGAACTTCAGTCTCCTGCTTTATATTGCCAGTAGGTCCAGCTTTCAGCAGACTGTGCTGGCTCTTCAGATATTTTAAATGGAACAATGCATTATTCATATGCCATAATACAAATTCATGGCCTTTCCGCAAAGGAAATTACTTCTACCTACTTCTAAGACTTCTCCCGTTCAAGAAAATTAAACAAAGCACTCAGAGATGTTTTTAATTGCTTACGACTCAGTTGAGAAACTTCTAAGAATGAGTTTCTTTTTGTAATGTAACCTGAGAGCTCAATCATTGAATGTAATTATGCTGTATGATGGATCGGGAAGTATAAGTGGAGAGCTAAATAAGATGGAGATGACAAAATAATGGTAATAAAAATAATAGTGCTTGGGTTATGTGATACTTCCTGACAGTGTACCTCACCACACTGTCACTGTCTTTGAGTACTAACGTAGCCTTGTGGCTTCTTCCTGTAGCATATATTTAGCAAATGGCTTGCATTGTCTGTCTTTGGGACTTTAGTGTACAAATGGCTTGGCTGCAGGCTTTGGAACTCTTTGGAGAGGTGGGAATGAGAAGGCCTTTCATCTTTTCTGTGGAGTAACTGCAGACCTGCATCTTTGGGGTCACTGTGCTGCCTCTCTCCTCTGTGAGACTGGGTGGGATCTATGAGATCCATGTGAATTAGGGAGTCTAGCAGTGCCTCCGCTCTTTCCCTACCTGGGGGTTCAGCTGGAGTCCAAGACAAAGCCTCCAAAGAGCTGGAAAGGCTGCTGGGTACAGGCTCATGTGCATAACACCATAGTGACCCAGATAAGGCACTGAAGTTGTTTACCACTAATGAAACCTCCATGACTTTTTCAATAGCAGTGTTAGAAAAGGCTTTTATAGATTCTTTAACACAAAGCAAACACATTTTATCAGTCACATGAATGAGTGTGTTTGCCTGTCTAAATTGCTGTATGGTACTAGGGCTGTTCCTGTTAATCTGTAACTAGAAGGCTGGCTGGAGAAGAATTGCTTTGCCACCTCGGTGAAGCCTTCACTGTGGCCTGCAGAGGAGAGCAGCCCACACATTTCGTAGAAAGTAACTAATGGAGGTAGCTGAGGTATAGCTTCAAAGAGAGAACCAGAGCACCACTGAACACGAGATATGTGGGGGGGAAGAGCTTATTGCTAAACATTTTTTTTTCCTGAGTGCTAACTTTCGCTGTAACTTAAGAAACCAGACTACATGTGCTTTCCAGACTCCCTGGTTTTGTCTAGTGAGATGAATCCAGCCTTTCCCACTCTTCTGTTTCTCTTTTCCCACCCTATTCCAGATGTGCAGGCCTGCATAAACCAGCAGGATTCCAATTATAATGATACTTTCCCATTCACTATTCATCCAGTTTTTTCTTGATGTGAAAATGAAATGTGACCCAAAATAACCCGGTTTTAGGGAGGGGGACACAGACAGAGTCTATCATTACGTACATGCAATTTATTTTTCCACAGTGTTTTTTTTAATTTTTTTTTTAATTTTTGTTCCCGAGTACTGAAACAAAACAAAACCCCACAAACAGGAAGAACAAAAAATTGGATGTATGTGGGAGACTCCTATTCAAACCAGTGGCATCTGAGGACAGGAATTATCTCCTAGATGGAACAAACGAGCAAGATCCTGATACCTAATGATTACTAATTAATAAAAACAGTATCAAGACCCATAGCGATGAGACTCAGAAAAATTACTTCTGCAAACAATACCAGCATTCTTGCTAGGAGGATACAGATGAAGAATAAGAAATATAAAGAGCAAAACCTTTGACACTAAGTCCTGGAGTAAAATTTCAATTTACTTCAATAACAGTTTTTCTTGACTTACAGGAATATGGAATAGCATAGAATAACTGAGAAGTAAAGATTATAGCATTTACTTCACTTTTAGTATTGACTAGGGGACTGTAACTCTGTTCTATTTTTCCTTTCCTGGTAAGTTGTGAGAGCAAAAAGAATGCATTGCTTTTTATTGTGCAGTTTGTACATCAGAACCAGGACATGTGGTATTTTACAGGTTAAAAAAACCAATATCCAGAGGCAAGCTGAAGTGTAAGTCAGGAGTGTAAGTTTCTCTCCTGTACTGTTCCCTGTGTAGCTGTTTCACAGCTCCTGTGTACTTTCCAGAAAAAAAAGAGCAGTTTTTAAAGAGTGAGCCACGGTATTTTGAGTCTGGGAGCAGGCTGAATGAAGGCACAAGGACTTTGAAAGAGAAGCCAGAAAAGACCTGAGAGAAGAGAGTAAAGAGCCTGATATAACCAGTGGTCATGTATCTCCAGAAAAGATCAAATTGATCATTTAACAGCAATTTGAAGAAAACATGGCTGGCTTTCTTTGGCTTTCTTTTACTTTTATCTGAACATCTTTCAACAGTGTTTTCCTAAAACAGTTTTTGGCTGGAGACAAAATCTATATAAGGCTTATTATAAAAGAATCAGTAGGCAAGTTGATTTGATTTTTGTTCCAAGGTTAGAGGAGTTTTAACTCAGTTACTCTTCTGACTATTAAACTCACCAGGATAAATAAAAACTGCCTGAAGAAACTGTTTACAAAATCAGCTGTTTCCAATGACACTGTCTCTCAGGTGTGGAGAGCACCTGTCCTGTGCCAGAGCTAATTGTTAGTTTAAGGTCAATGCAAAGGTTTCAGAAAATCCAGAGGAGAAAGTAGTGTCCTATTGTAAAACTTTACGGATCTAACCAAGGTTTCAACGCATGGAGCTCTAGGAAAAGTTCTCAACCTGATTACCCCATTTCTGCTCTTTGGGAGGCCTTGGACGTTAAATAAGATTAAAACTGTTCAAGAAAACTATATCATTATATGTGATATATATCATATCCATTAAGTGCAGAAATTTGTTGATCTTAACCATTTTGTACACTTTGGTCTCATTCCTCTTTCCATCCCTGTAAGCTGCTGAGGTTTTTAGTGATTGTAGCCAGTCTCAGTAAGGGTTATGTATTACCTGTGAAAATTAAGTCCTTAATTACTTTATGCTTCCAGGAACATGCAGGGTGTAACTCTGTGGTAGTGGTGGAAGGTGAGGAGGATGCTTTTCCCTCTTTTTTTTCTTTCTTGACATTTACTTAGTCATATACTTACTATTTGCAAATCCTATTTCTCATGCATTTGAAATAAAAGACAGTGTAATCTCATGATAGAGGGGAATCATGTAGTTTACTGCATACCTACAGACCTGTTCACATGCTACCAAGTGTTTTAATAAGAGTGCTTTGCTTTGTCATAATTCTGAGTACAAGGCTGTAAATTTCAAATACATCTTCATCCAAATAACTTCAAATAACTGACATCTTTTCCTAGAATATTTTCTTTGTAGAACACTGAGGTATAGTTGGGATTTTTTAAATGTTCCTCTGTTTGTTCCTCTCATCCAAATTAATTATAATCTGTGCCTTCAGCAATTTAAGTGATTGGATTTTTGCAGAACTTGATGTTCTGACCAGAGCAGAAGCATAGCCTATCGCATACATTCTTATGGGCGTATAATTTTAATAGATTTGTTTGGAATCTAGCTCTTTACCATAACAGAAAAACTGGACTCAGAAGGCGTTACCCATGTGAAAATTCTTGGAGATTCTTAGGAGGTTTCCTAGCACAGTGCTAGTCTGTAAACCTGTAAATACCTGAGATTTGCCTTGCAGTACTTACTCAAGGAACTAAATAGCGAAGTATGCCTTCTGAATTCTCAGCAGTGAGAGGAGTTGCCTGTTGATATTGCTTCTCATTCCTTCTCAATGAAAGTTGATATTCTAATTTTTCTTATTTTTTGTTGTTTAGGAAAGTAATATAAAGGTGCCATAGGTGAGGACAGAAAGTTACAAAGGAAGTCTCTTGGATCTTTGTGACTTCAACCTCCATCTCCTGATACATAGGTTTTTCCTGTGATGGCTGAGAGTACCAGCCCAGGAGTGCTTCATTTCACAACGATGCTGAGCTACCTTATGGCATGTAAATAATATAGGTTCATTCCTTCATTCATCCCACTGAAAAATTTCTTCCAGAATTAAATGGTGGAACTTCTTCCATGATGGTTACAAAGAGGTGAAACTCTACTGAGTTCAGGAGGTTTTGGTGTCTGACAGCCAGTGGGATAGGAGAAAAAGTAGGCTCACAAATTCTGCTTTAGAAGCCTGGTTAAAACAAAAAAGTCACATTTAAAAAGGCTGAGCACTTGCCTGTGCACTTGACAAGATTTTAAACAATTAAGCAACCAGCAATGGCTTCTGATCCCATGGAAACGGCTGTAGAAAAAAAAAGGCCTTCCCCCATTGAAAAGCGATTAGTTTAAAGCATTCTGTCCCATTTTTGGCAGTTTGATGGCAGTTTCCATGGGAATGGGAGTAGAGGATTGCTGAAGTGTTATCATAACTCCTGCAAATGACACAGATGGGAGTTAAAAATGTAAATTATATTTCATCAGCACCTGTAAATGTATTAATTTTGGGAGGAGATAGGGGAAAGACAACAAAATGTTTTTTTCTCTTTCTCCATCTGCAATACATCTCTGATGAATGATGCAACAAGTAAGAATAAAATAAAATAATCTTTTTGGCCTCCCATTCATAGTTCTGCAATGTAGTCGTATTTATGGCTTTGAGAACATGATGATCGGGGTGTCTAATTTCTTCAAAAGAAGAAACTGTTATGCTAATTTTATAAATTGGACAGCCGAGTCAGAAAAAAGGTTAAGCAGCCAAAAGACATGGGATCGGGGATATTGCTGAAAAAAATAGGTGACTGTACAGCTCAAGTAACAACGTTTTTATTTTTGAGGACTCCTATCTCAGGGCCCAGGAACCACCAACAGGGCCCAGTGTCCCTGCTTGGTTCCAGCTGCCTGGCCCCCAGCACTCCCCCATCCTGCCCACAGTCCAGGATCCCTTGGCAGCCCCTGGGGCGAGGGCTGCAGCGAGGCTGCAGCAGGGACAGTCTCCAGCTCCCCTCTTCCCAGTGAGCCCAGGCAGATGCTGATGGCCTCAGGCTGGGCTGAGTCCTGGACCACAGGGAGGGTGGGGGAGGCTGTGGGGGACCCAGGCAGGGCCAGGCAGTGCTGCAGGTGCCCACACATGGGGCCTGGCCCTCTGGTGACAATCAGTGACAAGCAAAAAAGAGTTTTCTTGGGAGCTGATTTTTGAAACTTTCCAACTCTTGCAGTCCTGAAGCAGAAATGTGAATCTTGTAGTTTCTGGAAATGATCTCAAATTGAGTGCTGCAGCATGGCAGCTTTCTAACATCTCACCCATGTGCCATGTGGGGAAATGACAGTACTCGAACCCAATGCTCTCTCTGTTTCAGCTGACTGTTGGGCCTGAAACCCAACGGGTGTGAATTACTTGTTTTGATAATTTTTGCACTCAGTCAAACAGATACCTGAAGAGATTTTTTTGGAGAGGAGGAGGGGAGATTCGGGAAGGGAGGAAGAGAGTACTGGTTCTCACAGACCCAAGCTGTGAAAAGGTCTTCATGTTACCCGTCTGTTTCTTTGCTATTCTAATAGGTAACACTGAGGACATGGTTTATGACCGTGAATTGTGGAGTATCTGCATGGAGATTAAAATCTCTTCAATAGATTCATGACGTGAAAAAAAATTGCTATGTGGATTGCTCATGGAAAATCTAATTTTAAACAGTGTTGCTTAGCTGTGATTTGTTGGAGAGCTGCGTGGCATCATTCCTCTGGTCTGATGTGATGAACATTGAGGTGCTACTGCATATTCTGTGCTAGCTTATAATTTCCTATGAAGGGCATAGGATGCTCCGAAGAGTAGATATACTGGCTTTTGTTTAATGTTGTCTCAGTACTGCATTATGCAAATACAGTAGTTTTGCCTATGAGTATTTGTGATAAATACACAATTTTGCTATTATTAGTTCCATTAAAAAAAAAAGCTTTTCAATTTTAACATATGTCAGTTTATCTGTACTCTTTTAAATTGTGCTGTTGAACTCTTTACAGTTGCAGCTGAATTTCATTTTAATTTCAAGCTGACTCCTAACTTAACAACATTCAGTGCATTTCTATAATTTGCCTAAATCTATTTAAATGAGGAAAATATTATTTCCACTGTCCTATTTGGATGAGAAGACATCAATCATTTCACAAGTGGTAAGAAACTGAAAAAAGAAAGGTTTAAAGGTGAACTCTACATAATTACTTAGTGCATGACTCTTGCTGCGAGTGATTTGTGCCTATTCATTTTCAAACCTCCATCTGTAGTTTTGTGACTTGATGAAGAGTCGGCATCATTAGAGAGAATTGCTGAACAATTGCTGAACTGTGGGAGTGTTATGTTCTAAAGTTCAAACCTGAATCTTAAATTTTCTGGTTTTTTTTGGTTTTTTTTTTTTTTTATAGGTATTTAAGTAACAGAAGACCTCTTTTATCAAATATTTTATGTAAATTGTATAGCTTTGACCTCCAATAAATGGCACAAATGATGCCTAAAGAAATGCCTGATCTCACAAAGAAATCCAGAAATTTCAGAAAATCTGTGAAGAGAATAATCAGAAATGAAGTGCAGGAAATGCATTAGGGGAAAAACTATGGAGATCAGCTGTGTTTGGAAGAGCTACGGAAAGGAAATAAAACCATTAGTATTTTCAGTGGCTGAGAATACCTAAAATCTGACAGCACACCTTTGTGGCTATTTAAGTGGAAGCAAATATTTATGCTAATTTTCAGTCAATTTCTAGGCAGAGTGGAATTGCTAATGGTGACACCATTACCTATAAATGGTGCTGCGCTGTCAAAGTTGAAATAAATGGAATATTAGTTTACACTATATCTTCAAATACTTTTAGTTATGTTCACCATTGACTGAAAAAGATCAAAATTGCAGACTAATTATGACTGTTTCATATGCATATTAATAAATAGCTTTCAAAATCACACTGAAATTATTGTGACTGGTCCTCAGACACAACAGAAAGTTAAGCTGTCCTAAAATAAGTTTTTAGTTATTTACACTGCTGAAAGAAGAGCTAATACAATGTTCAGAATAGTAAACTTTCTTCTAATAGGATATATAATTTAAAATCTGGTGAAACTTGGGGCATTAAGTTACTTAATTTACTGTTGCAATCAAGTGGGTTGTATGAAGGATTTAAGACTAAACTGTGTTACATTTTTATTGCATTTGTAGCACTTAGCTTACATATAATTTAACATTTTTGAAAAGAGAAGAATGTTGTTCTTAGAGCCTATCCTGATTTTTATTTTTTTTTCCTGTCTTTGTTCTGATACTTGTACTGGGGAGTCCACTGTGAACAACTGAGAAACTGCATAAACTGCAGCCCTGTGGCAAATATTTGTCTTTATTGAGCTATGTGAAATGATCTTCCAATTCACTCTGGAAAGAACAAGTTGTCTTTGCAGGGATTGGATGTCTGTGGGATGTAATTTTTAGAGTCACTAGTATGTCTGTGATCTGTGAAAGGAATGCAGTAAGGTAAAAATTCTTTGGTCTGTATTTTCGGTGCATTGGACCAGTAGACACTAGATACTATGCAGAATCTTTCCCACAGAAAAGTATGCAGGATAAATTTTCAAATACTAAATGATTAAGCATACAGGAAAATCCTGGATAAACTAATTTTAAGTTTCTATAGTAGCCTAGAGCTACTATAGAAATTTATTTCTTCTTTCTTTTCTTTTGCATTTAATGAGTTTATAAAGTAATTTAGAATAATCAGATGTTAAGATACTTCAAAAGCATAAGCTATTCTTTTGGAAAAGTAGGTTTGAGTGAATTTCAGACAACATCTCTTTGGAAGGGGGGAAAATGAAATATTTCCAGAAATTTTCTTTCTCCCTGTATGCTATTTCTGCATCTAAATGTACAAAAATAGAAGTCTAGGGTAACATCAAGATAAAAGAGTGAAAAAAACCCAACAAAACAACTTAGTGTTTATATTATATTTTGATCTTTAATGACAAGGACAGACAAGAAAATAAAATAAGAGTGTTGTTAAATTCTATTATTCTAGGAGTGTGATCCTCACAGAATGATACTGGGTTGGAAGGAACCTCTGGAGATCATCCAAAGCAGGTCCACCTAGAGCAGATTGCACAGGAACTTGTCCAGGTGGGTTCTGAATGTCTCCAGAGATGGAGACTCTACCACCACTCTGAGCAGTCCATTCCAGTGCTTTGCCACCCTCAAAGTAAAGAAGTTCCTCCTCATGTTTAGATGGAACTTCTCACGTTGTGCCTGTTTCCCTTTGTCCTGTTACTGAGCACCACTGAAAAAGACACCCACCCTTGAAGTATTTATAGGCATTGGTCCTGTCTGATTTTGTTTTCCCACTGTCACTGTTTCTTGTCCCCTGGTTTTCACTCTGATTATCTTATTTCCAACTGAAAGAGTTTTTTTTTTCTGGAATTCTTAGATGTAAATGTAAGAGGCTATAAAGACAGCTCTCAAGAGTGGAAAGTACTTGCAGATCTCCTGAATTATTGTTTGAATGTAAAGATTTATTTCCAGACAGCAAGTTACTCCTCAGTATATCATTATAATTAAAATAAGCTGAAAGTTACAATGTTTAGAAATGTAGAAAGTAAATAATCTATGTATGCATATATATGTATATAGTCAGCATATGCATTAATTTCTTCTTCCCAAAATATCAGAAGGATCTTGGGCTCTGAGACTTGCTTATTAAGGGCAATGAGAAGCACAATGAAAAACTTCATTGGTGACTTTATATGATGAATCCTAGCACTTGGTACAATTCATCACTTATGGAAACAATGTATGAATAGCTGAGTGACTCTTGGTGCAGTAAACTTTGTGTACAGAAATTTCTAAATATAGACGTAGTAATTCAGAGTCAGTAACTGTCAGCCAAATCAATATAGTTATTAAAAATGTCTGAATCTATTTTTGGTGATCAAAAATAAGAGCAGTTGCTGTGATTTCAGCAATTACGTGATTCGCTTTTAAGAAACTGTGTGGCTTTTTATCCATGCCTTAGTAGCCTGTGATTGAAATTTATGTGACTGTACTGATATCTGCATCTCTATATTTAATATATGTACCCATACACACAACACATTTTTCTGATCTAAAAAAGAAAGGCGTGTAGTGGAAAGCACTATCTATTCCCGTATCTAAAGCTGGGAGTGCATTTTGAGCAGCTGACATTTGCCTTCGCATATAGGAAGTTCCTTCTTCACTGTACAAAGCAATGGAGAGACCTTGTGTGCAATAACATATATTTTACCCTTTTTAACTTGCTTGTTTTAGTACTACATCAAGCAGTCTGAGTTGGACTTTTGAGTGTATTTTATGAACACTGTGATTTTTGGGGGCTAAAATCCAGTAATTATGATGAAGTTAAATCATAATATTACCCCAGTGTTCTCACAAAAACTCTACAGGCGATTGGTATAAGAGGAGAATAGACACAGAAGGCGGAGCAACGTATAATCACTTTTCACTCCTAGTGATTTTCTCTATACATGCTAAACATTGGTTGTGTGCTATGTACTCTTCTGTCAGATCAGACTGACATATGGGACGGGGTAAAAGTCAGGAGAAAGGTTATTCTACAAGCTGTGAAACAGTTCTGCTGTTGCTGAGAAAAAGAAAAAAAAGTGTTAGCATATTTAGAGGAAGCTTTCATCCCAGGGAAACACCCTAGTGTGATTTTGGTATAGTATAGATTAATTTCCCTTACATCTGTTTCAATATGTTCTGAGACATGCCTATTAATTATAAAATCTATTTGTTGCACCAGGACTTTTTAACCTCTAATGTCCACCATAGCCCATCTGCTCCACCCACAAAACCGAAGTCCACAATAATGAATTGACTGTGTCACAGTTGCTTCCCCAGCAGTCAGATGTCATCTGAAATCAAGATTTTTGGCTGTTACTGGCCTTTTTAACCAGAGAGGTGACAGCCCTTTAGACAGAATAAGCTAAACTGCCCAGTTTCCCCGTGAAAAAGATACAGCTATTGACTTCAGACTGGAAACATTAATTTAGTTAAATCATTATAGTTGGGAGAAACATTCTGATGTAACTAGAATCACATTCTTTTAAAAAAATAAATGTAAAAATAAAAAAAGATTTTAAGTGAAAGCAAACCCAAGCAGTTTACCATGAACGTTGTGTTCCATTCTGGGCCTCATAGTAACAGGAGATACAGTCAACCTCAAGGGAACCGTTACAGCAATAACACAGGTATTGCAAATGTCATGATGGGGTAAAAGAGGAAGACCAGTTGGGACACAACGTAGCAGATCAAAAAACATTTTTAAAGGCTAAAAATTCAGAGCAGGAAGAAACATTACTCCATAGAGCATACAAAATGCATAAGGCATATGAACTTTTTTGCCCCTTTCTCAACTAAGCAATTTTTCACTGTAATTTGGTGTTCTCTTGCGATTCTTTAGATTTTTTTTCTTACTAGGCCTGGCATTATCAATTATTATGTGATCCTTTCTCCAGCATGGCAGGTCAAGCTTCTAAAATCAAGTGTGTTCATCTCCATAAGAATGGAAATAAGAAAGTCTCTTGTGAGAGTATGAGTGAAAAGCAGAAGAGTTCTGTTTACAGAGCTGTGAGTGAGTGTGCACAATGCAGCAGAAAAACTTACTGAAAGGTGCCAAGCTTTAAGGCTGGGAAAGCAGGTAGATTAGATGGTTTTAAGAGGTCGTTTCATCTCTGTCTTATCACATAGTCTAAAATTATGCCTGTGTTCATATTATACTTTGTGATGTCAAAGTGCTTTTACAAAGACAGGCAGTACTGTCTCCATTTAAGTTGAGTGAAGTCACCAAAGGAAAAAAAAAAAAAAGTGGAAGAGCTTCAAAACAAAACTTTGCAGTAAAAAATTGCACCATAAAATCCCATCAGAATCCAAATCCAGGTTCACAATTATAGGGAGCATTTCCATACGTTGTGGCCCCAAGTTTGTATTTCAGTTTTCATTCCACTGCCATGTAATGAGGAATAAAATCTCTCTCCTGCTAACACAGCTCTAGGGGACAACTGCTTGATCTTTCTAGAGCTTTAGGACTGCTGCTGTTGCTCTGCCTGCATTTCCCGTAAGGGACTCACTTTCCTTCTCATTGTATTTGCAAATAAATCAGTCAAAAATTCATTATATACATTTGTCTTTTCTAGCGACTGTATACTGACTACAGTATAATTACAAGGTGCTACTGACTGGATCCTGGGATTGTTTTATATTCACCTTGCACAAGGTGTAACTCATTTGGAGAGTGTGATCCAGCCTTTATATTTCCTCTCGCCTTTTTCCTGCTCTTGCTAACAGCTATCTTCAGTTGGGAAAGCTGTGGAATTTGTGTGGGGTATAAAATATACAATGTTGTGGGTTAAGAGATTTCCTGGTAAGTAAGAATTTTGTTTTGTTTTCCAGGAGGGAATGTACTAATTTACTTGAACTGCCTTGATTCCAGGATGGAAATTACCCATATTTCTGTTTAGGAGGCGCTTTTATTAGCAGCAAGCAGATATGGTTTTTAGTAGAAAACAGAGATGCAATGAAAAGTTTTTTCAGTAAATAGAAAGTCTAAAGAAATACACTAACATAATAGGGATTAATTTCTTAAAATGTATCCATGCTCATGCTGCAGATGCTCTCACCATTTCTTCATTTCGCATATAGAAGTGTGCAGTTGAAGTGGCTTTTGTATGATTAATCATAAAAAAGAGGCTCAGTTAATTTGTCTCACAAATACATTTTTTTTTTCTGCAAAGACTCAGAGCTTTATAGCATTCACACTAATTATGATTCTCCATGTGTTAAAAGAAAATGTGGATTTATCTGTGCACTAAGCAGATTCTCCAAATAGTGACTACTGTGAATTAAAAAGTTTAAGATCTAAAAGGTGTTTGGCAACTTGAGGTATATCTGAACCCCCACTTCCCCCTTCTCAGCACTGGTTCACATAGTATATTTGTTTTGCACATCTATGCTCTTGAAACAGAGGGGGAAATACAACTGGGTAGGAGATGATGTCAGCCTCTCTGTTATCAAAAGATACAGTGAGTATGTGTGTGTGTTTGGAAAAAAGGAAAAGATACTGGCTTTGAACCCAAGTAAGACAGCTGTGTCTGCCATGCCATTACTGCTGCTGGATCAGTACCGAGAGAGGAAAAAAACCCAATCCTTTGGACCCTCTGCTTCTGCAGCTGTCGGACAAAGGTCTGAGTTTCCTGCAAATGCTGTGAAGACAGTATCTCTCAAAGGGGCTAGGGAACGCTTTATAAAAGCAGAAAGATGGAGGGGAAACCTCTCTCATTCTCCCTCCCATCTACAGGGCACTCATCCACTGGTGTGCCAGGAATGAAGTGATTTTCTGTCTGCTCTGCCTATACAGCCTCATTTCCTGTGCACGCTCAGGCCCAAATCCTCAGCTAGTTTGGCACAGCTCTTCCCAAGTCAATGGAGCTGCCCCACTCAGGACCTAGCAGCTGAGGATACAGCCTTCAGTGTTGTTCTTAGGCTCTCTGGCATGCTGAAAGCAGAGAGGGGCATTGTGCTTGTCTGTGCACCCTTTGACTAGGTGAGCTGATCTTACAGCTATGAAGCTGAGAAGATGTGAGTTTTGGAGAGGGGATGCACCATTTTCTGGGAATTTAGTCCTAGCTGTTCTGTGTTTACTTCAAGAGTGGAAATCTAGAATGCTGGGGCAGAGTTAAATCCTTTGGGAAAGGGCAGTTTTCATGAGTCTGATAGTCTGAATTTATGCACTCTGAAGTTTTTGTTATTTTTTTTTAAACAATTTCTTTTCTCTCCTGACAGAAACTAATCCTAAATCTGGATTTTTGTTTTCATTTTTACATTTTGTGCCTGAATTTCTGCCAGATTACACCTGGGGGAACTTGAGTTTTCTCACATTGAGTTTACACATTTTCTGCACCTTGATCATTTTAAGCACCCCAAAAGTACATGTGTTTGTAAACCAGTCACATGAAAAGGAAAGTCTGGAAGTATTGAGCAAACTGAAATCACTTGCTGTGTGTTTTGAGAAATTCTTCCACTCTTTAGGTGGAATGTGGCAACTGTTAAACAGTACATGGCAACCACAGAGACAGGCAGGGACAGGATGAGAAACAGGAATACAGTATTCTTGTGGGAACTATGGGGGAAATAGAGAGAGACAGGCTGCTGTGCAATAAACTCCAGGATCTGTTTGTGCAGAGGAATGCACAATTGGAGGGGTGGGGGGTGAAAGGAAAGAGAGGAATAGGAAAAATAGACTTCCCCTCCGTGAAATGGATATTATTTAAAACAATAGCTGAGAGTTTCTCAAATTACCAAAAAAATATGATGTTGAAGAATACAAAGACAAATACACAAGTGAAGAGGGGAAAAGAGAGAGCAAGAGAAATCTGAAAATCAGCTCGATGGTGCTGGTAATTTCGAGACTACAGGAGAAATACTTGTTCTAATCTGTAAGCCTTCTTGATACTATTTAATTAAAAAAGTACATGGAAGAGATTTTTACCAAAATTGCTATCACGAAACATTAAACCATGGGGATTTCCAAGTGGGGACTTCCTAAGTTGAACTTTAAATAGGACCTTTTTTTTTTTTTCTTTTCATATTTCTGTTTATAAGGGTGTTGCTTTGTACTTGCAGTTATTTTCAAGGGAAAAAGGAAATTCTGAGCCTACAAGCCTGTAACTAAAAGGCAATTTTCAAAAGAATTTTGCTCCCACTTTTATCCTAGGATATGTGACAAACTTTCCAAACATTCTAGTGTAGCTTTCAAAAAAGACAGACCCTAAGTATCTGGCTGTAACCTTTTGGGTACTGAAGACTTTCAAAAAGCTGAGCCATCTTTAGCTTCCTAATTAAGCACCACTTGTGAGTGGTGGAGCATGTGAAAAATTGCTCTTTGCCCCAGATGTCACAATAGATGCCACTCAACCTCATTTGCATTCTCTAGGTTCTGCTTTGTCTGAGACTGTACATCACAGATGCAGTTCATTGCTGCCTAATCTTCAGGTTTGCTGTGTTTGCTGAGGGCTTGACCCATGAGTTTCTGAGTACTGCTGCTGAAATCCTTTTAGTTTAGCTGGAGAGTACTCCACAACTCACCAGCTCAAGTCTGATGGCCTTGTCCTTGTGGAAGCGCTTGAGTATTTTTTTGCTTTTTCCTAGAGTGAATTTAAAATGTGATTTGCCTCGAGCTTTTTGCAACTGCTGCTAGAAAGTCGGTTATGTAGCATAAGTAAACCTGCTACGTTTGAAGAATCTTGATCTGTGTGGCTGAACTTTTGAGCCTCTGTCAACTTCAATGAGCACAGAAATCTGCTTGTACAGCTCAGGCCCTAATTGCGCAACCAGGACTCTGTTTCGTTTTTCCATAATACAGCATGTCAGCAGAAACATGACGGGTAGAGCCAAGGGATCCTGGCTCCCAGGCTCCTACGCTTTCTCTGGACAATAGTTTTCCCTTAGAAACCAATAAGTTATGGACTAAAGACTGCTTCATTTAAAACTATCTTGGTCTTTATGGCTAAAAGGATTTAATAAAAGAGGAGTGATTACTAAAGTATGTTACTGCTGAGGGGTTGAGGATAGTTAAAACTTATGAAAAGGCTTTGCTTGCAGCAGAAAAGCACAGTAACCACTTAAAAATATCTTTGCTAATGTTTTTATTTTAAAAATGGAAAAAGTGAGTCAGCACTGAAGGCTTAGTATTCACTGCTATGTCCAAACTCAGCTGCTCTGGAGAGTCTCCCCATTCCCTCCCCCCATCTATGCTGTTGGCACAAGTGAATATAGCTACTCCTAATTTAGCAACATGCAGTTGCTACCTTTGCATGGGCTCTAACAATGATCCTGAAAGGTTTTCTGCTGTAGGAATTTCTTTTCCAAGGCTGTAAGCAACGGTAGCCTCTGTGCAGAAGTACAATGAAAATAATACGCAGGAATCATTTTCAGGTGACAACTGTGTTCTGTCTGCAGACTGCTGGAACAAGAAAGTGTCGCTGGTGGAGCATGGCTCCAGTAGCAAGAAACCAAATGGATTTTCATATACATTCATCCTCGTTTATACTTGGTCTAGATGTGACAATAACTCTGGGCATATCTACAGAAATATATCTTTGCAAATTCTAGAAGATTTTGTAACTGTGCTTGGGGCTTGGTCAGCTCTGATTCTATACTGTATTTTGCATTGTGAAAAAAGCAGAATAGCTGTATTAGAAGGGTCTTTAGCAGTTATCAGATCCATAGGAAATAATAAGGGGGGAATGTTTTCTGTTGTACAAAGCAGATACTGTGGTGTTGTTGCAAAGGTGTGTATGAAAATGTGGAACACGGCACCTTTTGTCTCCTCATGCATGAAATCTTCCTGCTTGGCATGCAGCTTTTTTTTTTTTTTTTTTTTTCCCTAAGGAAAATCTATATTCCTTTTCCTTTTTGCTTCCAGTATCTCCCGTGAGTCCCAGCCTGCCAGGCTTCTCCATGCCCACTGCAAGCCTAAGCGAAATGCAGCCGGCGCTGGGAGAGCTGCCTTACATAAGAGGTCTCTGAGGCTTACAGAGTGCTGGGCCGCAGTGTCAACTGTCTCTGGGGCGAATAAAAACCATCTCGCAACATGGGATTAACACTGATTCTTGTCAGGGGCTCTTGATTTGAGAGAAGAGAAGGAAATTTGCATGTGCTGTTTTAGTGAGTTTTAGCAGCTATATAAACCACAGTTTGAAAGTCTGATGTGTATCTATCCATCAGCATGCCTGAACTGTGTTTGATAAAAGGAGCAATGAGCTCTAGTTATGCAGCTCTTACTCCTGTTGGATTCTCCTCTGCAACCAGAGAACAACCAGGGCTATTTGCATATAAATCCTGAGTATTTGCTAACTTTTGCTGCAGCATGAGAGAAAGGGAAAGAAATGCAAATTCCCCATGAGTTAGCTTGTGTTTCAGACACACTACAGAAGATTTAGCTCATCCACTGCTTGGCAAGTGATTCCAGCAAGGCAGCTGGGGGTCTGTCTGCCTGTCTGCTCCTTCTCTACAATGACCAGAGCCCAGTGTCTAGACAATTGACTGAAGTTCTGGAGTGACAATGGTGGTTGCATTTCGACCCCTCAGATACTGCAAGTTTCACTTTGTGGAGGGTGGGACAGAGCTTTCCTAGAGGTCACTCCAAACCTCCTGACTCCCATCCATAGGGACTGCTTGCTGTGACAGAACTCACTTACTTCCAATCTCAGTGGAAGATGGGCTGCTTCAGCTTTGACTTCTCTCATGGCACAACAAGCCACCTTCTAGTATCACTGTACACAGGCCTGGAGATGCCCTCTAAGATCTCCAGTCAGAGCATTCTAACACACATAACTTTTTAATTCAGGGGAGAGAACAGAAGTTGCACATTACTCAAATTTCCTGGTGAACTACTGGCAGGCGTTCAGATTGCATACTAGAAGGTGAATACTATTGTAACCTCTGTTACAAAAGATCAAAAAAGTATCTATTTATCAGAAACAAATCCTTGTAGTTAGCGACCCATTATCCTAAACGTGGGTCTGCATGAGAGAGACAGGGGAGAAGTTGGATTATGATAGTTACCACACATCAAGTCATGCTCGCCACAATGCCAAGATATTCAGCACCTCACAGAATTATATGAATGCTACAAGTTCAGTTTCAAAGCACAAAGGTGAATTAAGGAATGGATTTACAGGGAGGATGGTATAATATCAAATACTAAACTTGTGATAACAGTCCTGCACGCCATCACCATGCCACATTTCTTCTTCAAAATGTTCATTATAGAGCTGTGGAAAACTGTTACATGAAGCTGTTAGACAGGGATATATGAATGTATCCTCCTGATACACAGTGCTTTCAGAAAGCCTAGAAGCAACCTATAAGGTGCTGCAAGGTGTTGCCTAGTTCTCCAAGGTGTTACCTACTGCAGATCATAGCCTTATCTATCAAAGCTTTGGGGTACTGTTAGACTGATGTTTTTTCTACATATTCATGTATTGGGTAAAAAGATTTTTTTTTTTTTTCCGTTCCTCATTTATCAAGGATAATTCTTAGTATCTTCCAAAGCACTGCCACCCTTGCTGTTCTGTAGATTTAGCAAGCTGTGGTTTGCTTAGAGTTGCAGATAAAATTGCCAAACTTATAGCAGCCAATCCGTCTTCAAAATATGATTTTTTTTTCAGGAGAAAGGTCTGCACACAAGTCTTTTACCGCATTGTGTATTTATAGCTTTAGTCTGTACTGTGAGTGAACAGATCACTCCACAAAACACAGTGCAGAGGCATTTGATAAGAGTACTTAGCAGCATGTGAGGCCACTGGGTGAGGAGGCAAAGGTGAAAGAAACCTGCTTGGTTTTCCATTTTTGCACGAGGGAAAGACTTACCTGAGTTTGTGAATGATTGAGCGTGTCAATGCAGGACTTGCTTTCTCTGAACTGCTGAGGATCCAAAGCTCTTCCCTCCCACCCCTGAGTCTTGCACAGACCTCCACAGTGAACTGGGGGACAGGGCAAAGGCTGAGCCCTGGCTACGGCAGCTGGTCAGTCAGAACTTTCCAGAAGATGGTGAGGCCTGTGATCTGCTGGTGCTCTGAGGCAAAACATGCACAAGCCTCACTGGTGCTGCACCAACCATCAAACCCACTGTCTGCAGTTTCCACTAGTACTGGAAGTATCTTACATCCAGAATGGTTTGCGTCAGTGTCTCTGTCATCCAGTGATATGCTAGGATAATTTGCACCTTTGAATGCCTATCCTGCACACTGCTCCCAACAGTGTCCCCTGGGGCTCTTTCTAACATTGCAAACTCAGTATGGCCTCAATCAGCACCCATGTTTTTTTTCTGAATCCATCTGCTTTATTGAATTCCAATGCCTGGAGGAACATCTGGACCAGTAGTAGAAATAAGACTGTTGTCTTGCAAATTTAAAGGATTAGGAAAGGTAACATACTTTACCAGTGAAAAGGGAGACTGAAGTAATTATTCATGGGAAATATTTCAGTAAATCAAGCATACTCAGAATACTGTTCTATATATAAAGCTGTTGTAAGAGAAATATTTAAGGTTTTAAAACATACTATATTGCTTTCTGTTGGAAATAAAGTTTGTAGTTGAATCTGTGCTAGTAATTGATTCTGTAGAGCTTTGATATTTTATTGTTTACAACTCAAAACAATGCTAACATTGCATGATCCCTATTTATTTGATTTGTGCAGAGTACGTGGGAAGATGCTGTACAAAGGCTGGTTAGCAACTGAATGACAGGCCTGGGCAATTTGGAACAAACTGATTCAGCTCAGATCTCTTCCCCATCTAGAGGTACCTGTCTTTATCTTTCGTGAAAGTGTGGGCATCAAGAAGAATTTATGAGTGCATTTTAGGTAATCAGCTCCAATTATCATAGGCAGATTTTCAGAGAGTCTGGATCTCAGCAATTCTGATAGCAAATGTAAAATTTTCTGTAGTAGCTTCCTATGTCATTAAAAATCTGGTGTGTAGAGACAATATCAGCACATAGGTCCACTTCTCAGAAGCATCCTCCCCAGTGAATGCTGTGTAAAAGCACCCTAAAACTGTTTTTGGAGGTGAATCTTCATGCTGCCTCTGCCACTTTATTAATCTGGTAACTTCGTCTTAAATAATATCATGTAACAGTAGAGAGAAGCAAGATCTAGGTCCTAGTCCCTGCCACACTGACCATGAGTCCTATCAACACAGGAACTAGAGCACAGGTTCCCTCTCTAACAGGTGAATGTTTCAGGCTTTGTATTGAATAACCTAATATATATTGAACACCTAATTTATGGTGTTTCTATAAAGCCAGGCTTTACAAATTATAGTCTTGACACTTGTAAAGTGTAATTTGTCCTGGAAGAGAAGGATTCCAGCTCCTCTCAGGTGGAAGAAAGTTCTGAACTGGTGTCCTTGGGAATGCAAATAAGACCAAAAGAGCAAAACCTCTGGAAGAAAATGTGCAGAAGAACCTATGCAATGTAAGGCCTAAAGATATCTAGACTTGGAATGAAATTACAGATTTCTGTTTTATTTATCCACTACTTAAGCAAATGTTGCCAAAACAAACTGTCCAAGATATCTCAACCCATTAAACTGCCATCTCAGCTGAGGATAACACTGTCCTACTGTTGCCAGTTCTTTTGGCAATAAAAATTTTAAAGGAGGATTTTATGAACAAAATAGCTCTCAAAAGGATATTATCGCTGTGAAATCAAGAACCTTTTTTAAAAAAAAAAAGTCAGAAGATTTTCTTTAAAAAGCCACAAGAAAGCACACGCTTTTAGATAAGGCAGTTTAGTTACTTTGCAAATGCAGGCAGATTTGCAGGCTCTTGTTGTTAGGGGGCATAAGTGACGCAAACTGCAAGTCATAAATGTCTGTTGCCGTGAAAGAGTGGGTGCAGTTTTGGTTGAGCTGCGGTGTGATATTTCCATCTGATACCTGGAGTCAGCCAATAGCAGCAGGTGATGAGAGGCTGGAGAGCACAGCATGTTCCAGCAGCACCTGAGGTTTGATCTCTGTGGCACACTTGCTGCACGCCGCACAGTGAGCCTCTGTCATTGCTTCATTGCTGCTTCTGAATTTGGTGCGTGCAAACTGAAATGGCATTTATTTTGTTCAGATCTTCAATAAGCAGTGGCCATTGCCTTAGAGATATGTATGATCCACTGGACCAAGAAACAGTTCTCAGACATCCTGGTGCAGGCGTTTATTATTCTCTAGTAGATATATTTTCTTCTTTATTTTCTGGCTTGCATTCAGGAGTTGTGCCTTCTGCAGGATTTCAATCCCTAACATCTACAATAGTTAAAAGTGAGGGGTCTATAAATACCTTGCCAGGCTAAGGTTTTTCTCTGCACAATTTAGAAAATCACAACCTCAATGATCAGACATCAGGTAATATGTCTTGCACTATGTGGAATCAGAAGAGGGACAGATGTTTCTGTTCTCTTTGGGGAAAAAGAGAAGCCGTGAGCAGTGCTATCTCAGGGATTGTAGATGTGCCTTCCTTACAGCAAGATGTTCTCTGGAGTGAATTCATCACCCTGGGAATATGTTTTGTTTTAGGAATAGGACTTAGCTGCCACAAATGAAGGGACTGCACCTAAAGGTCCAGATTTGCTCTGGGTTCCTCATCTGTGAAATGTAAATTTTTGACAAATTGGAATGGACAGTTTTAACAAAGGTGATGTTATAGGTTGGTCTCAGGGTATGTAGGGCTATGCTGTAGTGCTTACTTCACAGGGTCCCCAAAGGCAGAAGATCACAGAGCTCATTTTGCACATGAAGCTGTAGTTCCAGGGGAAACTTTTTGTGACAACTCTCTGTGGACTGAGCAATCTAGAAAAGGGTCACCTGCCACTGAATCCAAGCAGAGACAGGTTAGGGTGTTTAGGTGATGAAAACTGAAAAAAAAAAAAGCAATTGTGCTTTCATGTTCCCAAGGAATCTGAGAACCTCTAAGTGGGAAGAACCACAAAAGTGGCCTACAGGGTTTTATTGCAGTTTTGAAGAGCCAGGAAGAGGAAGAAGAGTCAGGTAGGCGTCTGTACTTTTCATTTATTTCAGGATTGTACTCAGGACTTGTTGCTGCCATGCAGTTATCATTGCCCACTGAAACTGCTGATGAACTGTGCCATCAGAACCTCCTCAGCTGCATGAGGTTGCATTAGACTAGGAAGTGCGTGCTTGTGAGTTGAAGGGAGGGGAACCTGTTTCTTCAGTTCTTCTGATGTCTTCTAATGGTTGCTGTAACATTGTCTGGATGTTGTGAGTTTCAGTGTCCTTTCAGTTTTAGTGGCTACATTGGTTTGTTACAAATTCAGCCTAGTGAGGCTGAATTAATTGGCAAATTGTGATAGGAGAATCTAATGTCTGTGTTTAATTTGTATCCCCTAAAACTATGTGGCTATATGTGCCTTTTAAATATCAAATGTATAGTAGAACACCTGAGTCAAAAAAAAAACATCTACAACTTTCTGATATTTTGACACATTGGAAAAATGTTTTTGTCTTTGACACAAAAGGAATCTAGCCACATTTCTGCAGAATACCCACTGTTGAACTCCAAGTTAGATCCAGTTTATATCCCAAATACCCAGATGTAGGTGTTACTATAATTAAGATATCATTTGCGAATTTTTCTTTCTGGTGGAATTTCTTTTTTTTATTTTTTTCCCCCTTTGCATTTCATTAAGTACTAGCAGAATTTAGATCTAAACATTGTTTGCACAATACAAACAATTGACAAGTAATTAAGTCAATCTTTTAGAATTAATATAGAGAAGCAAGTAGATTTTTCGAGTCCTCTGCCCAGATGGAATTTTGTGACTGTCAAAGAGAAAATGAAAATTGATTATAGAAGAAAAAGTAATTTGATACACTTCTAATGTATGAAATCCTTTGGCTTGTGCCAGCAGAAGGGAGGGTAACGGGGTTATACTTGGCAGAAACATGCAAAGCTGAAGTGAGATTTATGTCTTAACTTACGTATATTTCTATGCCATTGTCAGTTGTTTTCCCCTCCACATTTATCTCTTCTGTTTTTTTTTCGGCATATTACTCCATTCCATAAAGAGAACCTTAACTAAAGAAAACATGCAAGATTTTAAGTCAGGCTGAGGCTAGACTGTCCCGAATAAAGGCAGAATGAAGTTATGTTTTGTGGTTGTTAAATCCATTTCTTGAAATGCTCTATGTGTATTGAAGAGCTACATATACACAACATCTTTTCCATAGGGTGTTCAAAGTGCTTTGTGAGATGGTGCTGGTGCCTGCATGCCCTTTGGGAGAAGATCTGGTCCTTTAGGCACAGAAGAAGAAAGGCTCAGGGCCTGTACATAAGAGGCACTGGGCAGTGGAAATCTCTATAATTAATGTTAGTTTGGTAATGCTGTGAAGCCACATAAAGGCCAGTTATTGCCTTGTCCTGGCAATGTGTGTTATGACCAGTTGCAAAGAGGATCAGCTTACACCAAACTCCAGTGTCACGAGGTATCCAACTTTCACATTGCTCTGAGAACCAACCTTCTCACCTTACTCCATAACTCTTAGCACAGAGGTAGATGTGAAAACACAGTTGCTTAGGAATTTAAGACCAGACACACACATTGCCAAAGGCAGTTTTCTGCAGTCATACAGTCCATACATTTTGTGATTATGATAATGCTGAAGAAGTAACTTGATTATGGCTTACATGTCTTCTCAGGTCCTATCATCATTGGTTTCAGAAAAGATGTATTTTCTGCTTTCTTCATCTGGTGGAATTCTGGTGGCAGAGTTGTATGGTACTATTGTTAGAACAGCACTTGTCTAACTTACCAGGTGCGACCAAGATAGCACCAGTCTTTAATGATCTTGGTGAGATAATTGTGAGTTCATTATGACTGTGCACTAAAGATGTTAAGCACTCTGGTTTTGAGGAGTTTGTGTTGTGATTGACTGAATGGCAATGATCTTCTCCTCTGCCTACTATGTATTGGTGGAGCCACATTAACAGCCCTCTGCTAAACACAGAGGTAACATAGCTGCTGGTGTCTTGGCTACATCTAAGGCAAAATTGCCCCAGTTGTCAAAAAACCCCAGTTGCTTCTTGACTTACAACCATGCATATCACTTCGTAAACTATTCTTTCATCAGACCTGGATAAAATTACCTCCTACAGCTATATAACACAGCGTATTTAAGTGAGTATGCATATCTTTCATTTCCTACAAGGTGAAGAGAACTCCCATTAGACAATAGTTTCAGTGGAAATTCAGGGCCCTTGTCACCTTGCAACACTATGTCAATAAATAAAAAGCTCTACTTTATGGTTTTTGAAGTGCCCTACACATTTATATCACTGTGTAAACAATAATCCTTAGTCTAGAAATATAGCCTTGTAAAAAAAAGAATTTTTAAATGAAACTAAGCCTCAATATAGAGGGATATCTTTCTTTAAAATAATTTTCCCACACCATTGGCAAGCTCCAAGCTCATTCTCAATCACAAAAGAGAGGCTGCTTGTGAACATTTCAGTACTTTCCTCAAGTTTAGAATTTAATTAAAATTTGTAATCTCCTTTTGGGCTAACAGAGTATTTCTGTAGTTAAAATAGAAAGCCCTACATTAATAATTGTAGTAAATGCAGATGACGTTATCCAGCCATGCCAAAAACCATTTCCATACCTGATGTCCCAATACTAAGACTGTGGCAGTGAAAGGGGCAGTGGTGAAGCACACCGGCTGCAGTTCAGCAGATCCTGGTTCCTGTGTCCAGTCCATGGCCTGTTCAACAACACCATGGCTTCCACCATGAATCTTCCTTCTGAGAACAAACAGGCAGGAATGAAAAGCGGTAATTGGACTGGTCCTACCTGAGGACGCAGTCAGGATATGGTGAAAGGCCATGCCCTCCCCTGGTCCCCTGGAAACTGCCATGTCCTCCTGTGTCCTGCTGTCAGCTTTTGAATTAACTTTTCTGAAGACTGAGGATTATGAACTCTAAAGGACTGGAATAGCAGAAGGTAAATTACATTTTAAATAAATTTGGAAAGTGTGCATTACTAATATCCAATAGATTTACTAGTGCCTTAGGAACTGGAGTGATAAATTCTTCTCCCTTTGAGAGATAATGGAATGTATATTCCATTTTTAAGCTCCTTTGAGTGGATAGTTCATTATGTGGCTTTACTACTACATTGTAGAGTATGTCACAGAGTGGATATAATAGCTCAAGTCCCAGGAAAAGAACCATAATTTAGTGTCGTTCTGCAGCAGAGGTAAAAAAAACTGAGCTTTGGCTAACCTTACTGTGGGTATTTATGAAGCTACAACATCAAGACCCCAAACTTTGCACTGAAGTTACAGTGCATGTTCATGTCTGGCAATAACTTTGGTGGTAACACTGGTGCTGAGGAGAGCTGACTGACTGTGGTGTGGAACTGTGCAGATAATGCATTTCATCCCTCCGCTATTCTATAGAGCCAAATGGGGTACATCCCTGGCATACTTCATAGCACAGTGGTCATACAAACACTTTGTGCCTCAGAGTCACAACTTGTCCTTTTCTGAGGTGGAAGTTTTTTGTCCCCTTTCACCACTAGCTTGTTGAGGCTCCAATAAAATTGTACAGCTTGCTGCAGAGTTTGTGCCTGAGCCTGGAATTGAAATAGCATCTTTGTGTCCCAACCTATTTTCCTAGTCTCTCTCTCTTCTTGAGGGTCTGACTCAGCTATCCTTAAACATCCCAATTTCCATTTTTTTCTGATTTTGTGTTCTCTGCCCCTCCCAGCAAACTTCTGTGTCTGCTTGTGTTTACCCTTCTTGCCACTCTTAGTTATTTGATCTTTAAATATTCAGAAAACTTAATGAATGACAATACAACGTTGTGGAAAAAACTGTTACAGTTGGGTGATGCTACAGAATTTCATTACATACTGTGTTAGAAATTATTTATTCTATCAGTTTGTGAATAGGTTACCATTTTCCAAATACTAGGATGTATGTTTTTTATCTCATATTTGATCCTGTAAATTCAATGCTATTTATTTTCATTTATTAAAGCTAGGTTCCTTTTCATGGTTAAAGAGGAGGATACTGCGTTCTCTATCGGTAAATTTATAGATTTTGCCTGTCTCCAGACTCTCTGGAAAAAATGTGGAAATGATAAGATGTCATCCAAGATAGAAAAGAAATTGAGGGTTTCCTTTTAAGCATGGTCAAAAGAAAGAAAAATCATTAAAGATTTTCTACCCCCTACTTTTTTTTTTTTTTGAGATCATTATAACCAAAGCCAGTGAACTCCAGTTGTAAACTGTTGATGAGACTAATATTGAAATGAAAGATTTTGTTTTGGAGGATGATTTCAAGCTCAAAGGCATTACTCTCAAATCACACAATGTTACTAGTAAGAGGAAATACTACACCTCACTTGACATCATTGCATTGTTTCATGAACTGTGCTTTTGTTTTATCTCCATGCTGGTCTGGGAACATCTCTTCTTTGCAGACTAAAATTATGACATGTTGGCATTTAGCTGGCATCCCCTTGTTTTCTTCATTTAAAAACATGGTCAGAGCAATTTGGTTTGGAGGAATAGTTTGATTTAATGATAGTGGCACTAATATTCTACATGAATGTACTAGCAACTTTTATGCTGTGTAGGGACACTTCCATTCAATCCCATTCAAATATCCCTACTGAGTCATATATGGATGGGAGAGGGAAGGATAGTCTTAACTTCTTTTTTTTTGTGGTTGGGTTTATGGATAACATACTGGCTTTATTACAGTGATATCAGTGTTCTATTTTTTCCTTTTCTTTCATCTCCTTTTTCCCGTAATGCAAGTTGGATGTAGGAAACAGACTTTTTTGTTTGTAATTTTTCTAGTAATTTTTCCTGTCTATCTGTGATGGGAAGTCTCAATGTTATTGCTTGCCAGGAATAGTAAAATCTTAATGAGGTATTTGAGAAGTCCCAATGGAGAACCTGCCATATGTAAAGAAAATATAGAATAAATGCAGGAAACATGCAGACCAATGCTTTGCTTTATGAATTGTCCTGTCATGCATAACAGAACTGTTCATTTAGTCATTTGTATGACTGTTTTTGATGAATGTTTTTCATATAATTATACCTTTCCTAGCAATTCACAGAATCACAAAATCACCTAGGTTGGAAGGGACCTTTTAAGATCATCTAGTCTAACCAATGGAAAAAACCAAACCAACAAACCAACAAAAAAACAAAACCAACACACCACACCACACTACCCAACACTAATCTATATCCCTGAGCACCAAGTCAGCTTCTCTCTTGAATACCTCTAGGGATGGTGCCTCAACCACCTCCCTGGGCAGCCCATTCCAATACCTGACAACCCTTTCAGTAAAGAAATATTTCCTAATATCTAACCTGAACTTCCCCTGGTGTAACTTGAAGCCATTACCCCTTGTCCTATCATCTGTAACTTGGGAGAAGAGAACAACCCCTGCCTCTCTGCAGCCTCCTTTCAGGTAGTTGTAGAAAGTGATAAGGTCTCCCCTCAGTCTCCTCTTCCTCAGACTGAACAACCCCAGCTCCCTCAGCCTCTCCTCATAAGACTTGTGCTCCAGATCCCTCACCAGCTTTGTTGCCCTTCTCTGGACCCACTCCAGCACCTCAATGTCTTTCTTGTGGTAGGGGGCCCTAAACTGGACACAGTAGTTGAGGTGGGGTCTCACTAGTGCTGAGTACAGGGGGATGATCACCTCTTGGGTCCTACTCACCACACTCCCAGGAAACTAGGTAGCTGTTTCCATCAAGGCACTTGAGCAGAGCAGCTCTGCCTTCTGAGAAGATTCAGGTCCATTCTGGAGATTAACACCTACTTCTAACCTTAACCCATCATGGATTAATTTTTGTTTCAAAAGTTCTGAAGAAACCTTTTCTTCCTAAAGACTCCACTGTTGTAATCTGTTGCTGAAAGTAAGGGCAGTGAAGGATCAGAAGCTGAAGCTCCCTTCTCTCCTCATCTTTCTGTGGAGGTGCTTTTTGTATTGGTAATTTCTAGACTTTGACAACAGCTGAGCTTTCAGCAAATCAGTGCACGTTAGCACCCCCAAAACAAGAAAAACAAAGGCAACTTGTGCAGCTGTAGTGCATTAGACAGTCTGAAGTGTGACTTACTTTCTATATCAGGGTTATGCTCACACTGACGTCTGGCAAACTGTAAAGGTAAACGCCCAAAGAGGGGAAGGCAGCGGCCATGGGGTAAGCTGTAAATACAGCAGTCTGTGAATCAAACTGCTCTCTCTCTCCCACCCTTTCTAGAAATCTATCAAGCTGGCAGGCTGCCCTGCTTGAAATAAATGTGGAAAATATTATGTAACTTTGCCCTGTGCTCTGGGCTGACAGTGTAGGCACTAGGCAGGTTTCAGTTACACTATCTGCTGTGGCTATTTTTAGTGACCAGAGGCTTCTTTTAAATTTATGTCTGTATTTCCTTCCCCCCCCACATTTATTTTTTTTCCACTGACAACAGAATGCAACTCAACATCTGCAAACAGGAGAACAACATCAGCAAAGCTGTTTGAGGGCAAGCTATTCACTTTAAAAAACATAAAAAACAACCCCCCAAAAAGCCTGCCAGAGGAGGGATATATTGCTTCTAACTGTAGCCAGTCACTGAAACAGTGAGTCTCAGCTCTCCTCCCCTGGAGTTATATGCTGTGTCAATACCTCCCTCTGCTGAAAGCTCTACATTCTTCCTCGACTTTTTTTCCTATGACAGGGCTTGCATAGATCAGGAGCAATCTGTAATACATAATAAAGCAGCCTGCTTATTGCAACGCAGCTGCCCTACCAAAATTATACGCTCTGGGGAGGGCATAAATTTAAACTATTTGTCCTTCCTCAGTGTGATTTTTTGCAAGCTAGGATCTGAGGATAGGAAAAGATGGTAATTTAGAATTAGACGTCTTTTAAAAACACTCCTTAAGAAACCCCTGTGCTGGAATTCAGCTATTGCCAAGGGACACTCTGTTTAGAGACAATTCTACGTGTGTGTGCCTTATAACTTCAATTTATTTTCTTCAGTTTTAGTCGCTTAATTAGTTTTTGTTCTAGAAACAGTAGAATTACAGCATGGTTTGTGATCCATTGTACTTCATGAACTACCATGTAAGACTTAAGCGTTGTGTTACTCAAACAGATTGAATTATCTTAATGGTTGGAAAATCTATGAATCATCTCAACTACAGCTGGTGTGGTTATTAGGGAGCTCAAAGTCAAGACCTCAGTTTTTCAGAGGCTGCAGGATTAGGGACCGAAGCCAGTCATTTCTCATCTCAGGTCATTATAGGATAAACTTTTTAAAGTGACCAGCGGATTTTATTTTTCTCTGTTCCAAGTACTCCAAACTGACATACCGAAAAGGGCCATGATTTTGTTAGAGGTGTATGATTGGACTTAGTAGAGAATTGGGCAACTTCAAGGTGACTTGAGTAAGTCCCTCATTTTAGCAGGGGGCTAGAAGCAAAAAGCCTTAATGCATAATGAGTATTTTCCTTTATATCTGCCTACCCCTTCAGAAAACTTTGAAATATTTGCCAGTGTTTCAGGAAAGGCTAATGCACTGCAAAGCAATAGCTAAGGTGCAGCATTTTTCAACTTTTTTTCATTAATGATCTTTAATATTTCCTCATTATGTTCAGCTGCTTCAGAGGCAGTTGAGTTTTCCCTCTATTTAATGGTGGATGGCAACAACAACTATACATCAACCTTGTTTTGGAAGAAGTACAAACCAGGTCTTTCCTATGAACTTATTCAACAGCACTTTTTAATGTCTTTGGGGACTTTGGTATTTTTAGAGGTGATAGGAAGAATAAATCATACAAGCAAACTAATATATAAAGAAAAAGAATAAATTCTGTGTAGAGGCAAATTGTACCTGATTGTGTTGGGGTTAAAAAAACCCAACAGGTGAGGCAGGGAAAGGCTAGAACACAGACAATGGGGTGCAGGAAGGAGCACAGCTGTAGGGAATTGAAACACTCAGGGGAAGGTCATATAAGGAGGGGAAGGACTCATCATTGTCACATGGGTGAAGTTTTCAGGAAGGTGCTAGTGTATGGAGACGTGTGATGAGACTTGACCTTAAAAAGGAAGAAATAAAGGACTGCTTGCCACAAAAATGATGGTAGGAATTAGACTTTGGAGGAAGAGAGGGGTGTTTGACTGGAAGTGTGCTGTGATGTTTTATGGCTTTCTGGAACATGGCTTCTCCTATCAGGAGAAGGCTTGGCCAAGGAAGCATGGCTTAAGGAATGGTGCCCTGTTGAGAAAAAGAAGTGTCGAAGATACCCATACAGTTAATCAGGTTTTGTATGGAAGTTTGCTCATTCTTTAATGACAGTGCACAATACAGTTTTTTGCCTCATATCTTGTATATTTATAAATGGTAGAAAAATACTTAGCAAAATTTCTGGGTACATGGAAGGAAAATCTTGGTATGCGTTTGCACTTGATATTTCTTCAAAATGATAAGCTATGATGTTTAAAGCTTATTTGGACATTGAATCCCACATACACAGGTTCTATAAGATACTGGATGCTATTTAAAAAGGGATTCTTATTGTTTTTTTCTATTTTTCAATGCTTTTTGGATGATCCAAGATTTTTAACATTAGACTGGATGCTATTATTGCTAAAGAAAAAGGTGGGTTTTGCCTCTGATTTTTTAGTTCTTTTAAAATGGTGGTGCACAAGTGTGGTTTAGACAGGTAGCTTTGACTGAACTGCTCAGGAATTATTGTATGAGTATTGCTGAACTCTGTGTTAGCTTGTGCTCTGTGAGAGTTTTAGATGGATGTGATCAAGAGACTCCCTCTCTTGGCTTTGGAGTTTACCTGGACACCATGAGTGCTCAGATTAATGTATTTCTGAACAGAGCCATATTTAAATGGGGGGAGGCAGGCTACAAAATGTGCATCCTAGCTGTAATAGGACAGTCAGAAACACATTTGTAATGCTGTGGGTATGTAGTTGTTAGCACTCAGCTGAGTGGCAAAGTCTAAAGTAGTGACTCAATGGCAATCTGCTGCTGGATTTGGGTCTCCAGAGCTAGGTTCAATTCTGTGAGCTCTGGAAAGTTTCCCCACACTTTTGAAGACTCTTCAGAGATGCAAGTCCTTTATGGAAGGCAGATGAAATGAGGATGTGATAGGCTCTGTGCTCATAGCATAACTGCACTCAGTTCATTTTTATCACTTGTTTCAGACAACAAAATAAAGATTTTTTTGTAGGCTTTTTTTTTTTGCTCAACACAGTGTCCGTGCTCTAAGATGGCTCTTCATGAAGCTATATTTTAAGTATCAAAAATGTCTTAACAGGCTGGCCTGACAATACAGGAAACATGAATGCGTAAGATACGCAGAACAACTTGCTAGGGGCATACTTCTCTTGTAAAAGCATTGCCACGTGCTT
This sequence comes from Pedionomus torquatus, assembly GCA_013398155.1. Classification (NCBI taxonomy): domain Eukaryota; kingdom Metazoa; phylum Chordata; class Aves; order Charadriiformes; family Pedionomidae; genus Pedionomus; species Pedionomus torquatus. The sequence goes on from VZRU01004564.1 coordinate 239,108, forward strand.
ATGTTGACCAGCCATTAGAAAGTAAACCCAAAAGACTCAAGGAAATGGAACATATATCAGAAGGGATCATTATCAGTTATGCTAAATGCTCAGTGAAATGTGAGACCAGCCAAATTTCAACTGGTTTCAAGCTTACTTACAGTTGAAACTCGGATCAGATTCCACAGGAGTTCAAGAATTTCTGAGCAAACCTAGACCTGCTGAATACTTACAACTTGAATAGCAGCTTTATAGTACATGTTCAAAGCACTTGCTATAAACATTAATAAATTCCCCAGCACCCATGTGATTTAGAGAAATTTGATTAGCCTGCTCTTACAATTCAGCCTATAGGCAAACGCAGAAGTAAATTTAAGAGTTTTAATATGTAAAGCTGAGTATATAATTGGCCCTCTAGGTTCCTATCTGATTTTCAAGGACCTACAAACCTTTAAAAGCATTGTACTGAACAGCTTATCTTGTTGAAGTCTGGTGAGGAGAGCTAGATGAGCTATCTGCAATAAATGCTTTGTGGCAACAATATGTCTTTTTTTTCGTTTGTAAATTGATTTTTATTTCAGTATAGCTGACCATTATGCAGACTGTTAGGTGAGATAGTAAGTGGGGCATTTGTGGATGGAACAAGATTTTCTCTGTAAGTACTGTGATTTGAATCCTGATGCTATTTTCACTGGCCCTCCATCCAGTGTCTGCAGAGCATGATGAGGTCCACAGTGTTTAGATGTGAATATTTGGGAGAATGCATACTAATGTACATCTTCTGCCAATTGTTTATTTTTTGGCAAGAGTCCTGTGGAAATATGGTCTGCAGTATCACATATAATGCTTCATTTTCATGCATAGGGGGGTGTATAAGCACGAACATCTCCTCTCCCCTTGATCCCCAAAGGAATTATGCAATGTACATGTGCAAAAGAGACAGGATGGCCTCTTCATTAAGTCACTGAACAGGCAACCAGGAGAGTTAACTCCTGTTCCTGATTCTGTGAAACTTACTGCCTGAAAATCTGGGATAGCCACTTAAGAAAAGTGAGCTAATTGGTGTTGTCAAGGTTGGAGGCAGCCTGGGCTGCAGTGATCATGCAACTGGTGCAGTTTGTAGCCCTGCAGGTTATTGGTCAAGTAGAGAGAAAAGACTGTGAATTTTAAGAAAGCAAAAATCTCTTCAAGGATTTAGTCAATAGGACCCCTGGGAAACTGCCCTCAGAGACAAAGGAGCAGAAGAGAGCTGGCAGATCCTTAAGGATGCTTTCCATAGAGTGTAGGTGTAAGAAATCAGGAGGAGAGGAAGGCAAGAGACTGGCATAGCTAATTTGAGACTTGCTGGTCAAACTAAAGGGCAAGAAAGAAATGCACAGGCAAGCGAAGCAGGGGCAGGTATCCTGGGGAGAGTTTAGGGATGCTGCCTGGCTGTGTAGGGGTGGAGTCAGGAAGGCCAAGGCACAGCTGGAGCGGAACTTGGCAAGGAATGCAAAGAATAATAAGGGCTTCTTCTTATTAAGATCAGACAGAAAGGAAGCTCAAGGAAATTGTACCCCCCTGATGATAAAGATTGATAAAAATGGATGAGGAGAAGGCTGAGGTACTCAACTTTTTGCCTCAGTTTTCACTGGCAACCTCTCTTCCCACACCTCTCAAATGGACAGACTTTAAGGCAGGGACTGGGGGAGCAGAATACCTCCCCTCATAAAAGATCAGGTAAGAGACAAGTACTGTTTAATATCTTCTTCAACGACATTGACAGTGGTTTTGAGTGCACCCTTAGCAATTTTGCAGATGACAGCAATCTGAGCAGTGCAGTTGACGCTCCTGAGGGATGTGATGTTGTCCAGAGGGACCTGGGCAAGCTTGTGAAGTGGGCCCATGTGCGCCTCCTGAGATTCAACAAGGCCAAGTGCAGGGTCCTGCACCTGGGTTGGAGCAAATCCTGGTATCAATATAGGCTGGAGGATGAAGGGATTGAGAACACTCTGCCAAGAAGGACTTGAAAGGGTACTGATGGATGAAAAGCTGGACATCAGCCAGCAATGTGTGCTCACAGACAAGGAGGCCAACTCTATCCTGAACTGCATCAAATGAAGTGTGGCCAGCAGGTCAAGGGAGTTGATTCTGCCCTTCTACTCTGCTCTGGTGAGACATCACCTGGAGTACTGTGTCCAGCTCTGGGGCTTTCAGCACTGCAAAGATGTGAACTTGTTGGACTGGGACCAGAGGAGTGCCACAAAAATGATCACAGGAGTGGAACATCTCTCTTATGAGGGGAGTCTGAGGGAGTTGGGGTTGTTCAGTCTGGAAAGGAGAAGGCTCTATGGAGACTTTATTTCAGCCTTTCAGTACTTAAAGAGGGCTTATAAAAAAGACAGGGACAGGCTTTATAGTACTGCCTGTTGTGGTAGGACACAGGGTAATGTTTTTAAATGAAAAGAGGGTAGATTCAGACTAGCTAAAAGGAAGAAATTTTTTTACTATGAGGATGGTAAAACACTGGCACAAGTTGCCTGGAGAGGTGGTAGATGCTCTAATCCCTGGAAACATCTAAGGTCATGTTGGACCTTCAATCTGATCTAGTTGAAGATGTTCCTGACTGGGGGGGTTGGTCTAGATAACCTTTAAAGGTCCTTTCTAAGCCAAACTATTCTATGATTCTATTCCGTGAAAGTACATGAAATCTATCAGTGAAATGGAAGACTAGTAATTTCACCATTGTATCTGAATACTTCAAACTGGCATGGAAAAAAACCATGAAAATATCTTAAAAATACTATTAAAACTGACTTTGAATCCTTGAAACCTGTGTCCTTGTACAGAAAATACTTTTAAAGATGTACTTCAGGGTTATAAGTAGATATTGGCCAAAAAATGTTGCCTTGACTGCTTTTCAGTCATAAAAACAAATCTGGCAATATCAAAAGACAGATCTGTATTTATTCTGCTAAGTATTCTTGAAATGTTTGTAGAACTCTCCATAAAAACTTAACATTTTTGCTTAAGATGTCCCTTTTTGATGTGGGGCAAATGAAAAATATTGATTCTACTCTGGCCTTTTTAATGATGTCTCAATTTCTGTACAGTCTTAGCATTCTGCCCACACAAAAAAGTCTTCCTTTCCAAAACCATCAGAGAATGGGAACTCCTCTTATCCTTTGTTCTGATTAGTTATATGGTCATGGGTTTTGCCACCTGTAAATGCTTTGGATACTCTGTTTTGGTTTTAGTGTCTGTACTCTACCATGCTTCTGCTTGTTTCATTGAAAGAGATTATATTGAAACGTGTAATCCTAGGAGTGGTAGGATGAGGGGAGCCTGATGTCCTACTGTTTTGTCTTATTAATAGGGCTTGGAAAGCTTTTTGTGCATTACGTGTTCCTAAACTTTCTGTCTCCTTTCTGTGCAGATTCCTGACTGTCTTACAATGTGAAAGCTTGTTGTTGCTTTTCCATTAAAAAGTCTACTAGGAAGTGTCTCCACTTCCTCAAGGGAATGTTCCATGTATGCAAGAAAAAACCCCTACTGCTAATTCACTTTTCCAGGTTAATTGCCAAAAATAAAATAATAAAAAAAGGATATTTAGCAGGCCTTTTTGCTCTACCTAGCTGCCTATTTAAATCTAAACTTTGCAATTACCTAGGCCATGGGAAATCTGGGTCAATACAGAGCTGTTAGAATTTTGAATTTTTCTCCACTTCCTAAGCCATAGAGACAACATACTTTGATGTTCTGGATAAATTAGAATCATAGAATCATCCAGGCCAGAAGGGACCTCCAAAAGGTCATCTAGTCTGACCTCCCTGCAGTTGCAGGGACACCCCCAAATAGACCAAGTTGCCCAGGACCTCGTTGAGCTTCGCCTTGAATATCTCCAGGGAAGAGGCCTCAACTACCTCCCTGGGCAACCTGTTCCAGTGTTCTACCACCCTCAGAGTAAAGAAATTTTTTCTAATATTCAACTTAAACCTACCCCTCTCCAATTTAAGTCCATTGCCCCTCGTCCTAACGCAGCAGGCCTTTGTGAACAACCCTCCCCAGCCTTCCTGTTAGGCCCCCTTTAGGTACTGAAAGGCTGCAATTAGGTCTCCCCAGAGCCTCCTCTTCTCCAGGCTGAACAGCCCCAGTTCCTTCAGCCTATCTTTGTAGCAGAGGTGCACCAGCCCTTTGATCATCTTTGTGGCCCTCCTCTGGACCTGCTCCATCAGGTCCATATCCTTCCTATATTGAGGGCTCCAGACCTGCACACAGTGCTCCAGATGGGGTCTCACCAGAGCAGAGTAAAGTGGTAGAATCACCTCTCTGGATCTGCTGGCAACACATCTTTCGATGAAGCCCAGGGTGTGATTGGCCTTCTGGGCTGCAAGTGCACACTGCCTGCTCATGTCTAGCCTCTTGTCTATAAGTACTCCCAAGTCCCTTTCTTCAGTGCTACTTTTCAATACCTCATTCCCCAGTCTGTACTGATAGTGAGGAAATTCTTGAGGAATCTAATTCTTCAGGAATCTAGTTGCTTCTTCTAAAGGAGAAATGAAGGCAGATGCTTAATGGATGACATCTCTTACTAGTTACACTATTTAAATTCTAGTTGCAACCTGATCCATTTCTCTTCTCTAGATCTTCCTCCAGCTGTACAATCTGTCACCTTGCCAGTCCTTTAGCAAATTGGACTTCAGGCACCTATTTTTGTGTGTTTGTTCTTTTGTCAGTCCAGGGTTCCAACTCTGGACTGGCCAGCAGTGGGTGCTTGGGGGTGAAGCAATCGGCACCTGCCCGTCCTACACCAGGGCGTCCCTTCTGTCTCTACAGGATGAAGACACTTAGCTGGCTTCATGCTTATAAACCTTGATTGATAACTGCACCTGTGTGGCTGCCAAGGTCAGGCTGTCTTTGGGAGAATGTTTTATCAGCATGGGCACCTGGCTTGGCATAAGATTTAGGGATGTGGCCTGTCTTTGACATAGTTCTGGCAGTCTGAAAAGACTTTGTTGCAAGACATTGGCTTGCAATGTCTAGCCAGGTGACAGCTTTGCTTTTGGATACCTATTGGGAACTTTGAACAAGGAAGAAAGTCTAAACTCCGCCTACTGCATCAATAATGGATATTAATAGCTAATGACAGATAATGACTTTTTTCCACTGATGAAGACACTCCTTCTGAGGGCTTGGGTTTAAAGAGGTTAGAGATTCCTTGCACTGTTTTTGTCTTGTAAACTTTCACATATTAGTGTATTCTGACTTGGGAGAGGAGGGATGGCAGGGAAGTCAGACTAGATTGCTCAGGGCTTTATCCAAACAGGTATCTTTAGCTTCTATGGGTAAAGACTGCACAGACACTTTGGACAACATGTTTCCCTGTCCTGGAAGGAATAGGTAGCATCGGAGAGTAAGAAGTTATTTTGCTAATGTTGCCTCACTCCTACCCTTGAAAGAAGTGAAGAGATAATTTGTAAAGAGGGACTGAGACCACTAGAGTTAGAAGCTTAATGTGTAGCTTGCAGATGACACAGCAAGGAGCTGGAGCTGCAGAAGATTCCTGGTGGGAGACTTCAACCCACCAGATATCAGCTGGGCACACAATACAGCTGAGAGGGAACAGTCTAGGAGGTTCCTGGTGTGTGTTGGGCATGACTTCCTGACACAGATGGGTAGGGGGCTGACTGGGGAAGGAGCACTACTGGATCTTCT
>VZRU01004564.1:256826-335374 GCA_013398155.1 Pedionomus torquatus
TTTTTTTTTTTTTGGTTCTGTAAACATATTTACAGCGTATTTATCCAAAGGTGATTGTTACTGGGTTTTGAAACAACATACCATTACAACCATTATTTTGCTGAAAATGGCTTTTTCTTAAGTTCCTACTTCTGTTAATTTACTTTCTAAGGTGGCTTAATTTGCCTTCTGTTACACTAGATTTTACTCTAGGATTGCTCATTTGGCGTTTGGTGGTTCATTTGGATTATTGTAAAAATGAGAGACAGGTGAGTCTATTCCATTTTTAATTTTTATGTAAGCTCCTTAAAAGCCCATAGTAGCCATCTCCCATCTCAGGTTTTCTACTTACCAAAGTATTTCTAACTTTATGTGCACCCTTATAAGCTATATATTGTGAAAATCAGGCACAGCTTTACTCTTTGCTAGGTAAGTAATTGCCATATCAGAATGTTAACACTGTAAGATGTTGTATGCTGACAGAAAAGGCAGTAAAAAATTTCATATAGATTTTAATTTAAAACGCGTCACTAGAGGTCTTGGCAGCACCAATAGCCTCTCATAGCACCAGCAGTGAGAGAGCGCATTTGGCTCTAGCAGCAATATGGTCTCACTCCTAGGATAGGAGTATAAAGAGACAAAGCACTCTGTACTAATTTTAGGTTCCATTTCAATCTGCGACATGTTTTTGAACTTCTCAGCATCTAAGTTCGGGTTGGATCTCTTCAATAACATCTGGTTTGACTGGATACCCGGCAAACAGCATAGCTTCTTGGTGCTGCTTTGCATCCTGTTTGGTAGCAGAAGGCTTTTACATTTACTGTGGTACTTTCCTCTTGCTGACTTTTTGCACCTGGTAGTGGCCAGAGCAGAGTATCATTTAAAACCTGCATGTGGGTTGTGAGATACTCAACCTGCCAGAGGCCATGTGCTGTGTTGAGTGGACCCATCTCTAGTGTTTTAATCCTATCTGTTTACAAACAAAGGAAGTTGAAATCCACAAGCAGAAGACTCTTAAGCTGCTATTGATTTAAATTAGTAATTTGATTTTGTGCTTATTTTATCTTAAGTCACTTCTAGACAGTCCATGCAAAGTCACAGCAGTTATTCTAATTCTGTAGTACATTTTGCATTAGTAATGGGTGGAAATTCTGCAGCATCTCAATGCTGGAGCCATACCCGAAGCTGATCTAGCACCTCTTGTGTTGCTCTGATAGCTCAAAGAAGGCAAAATCAAGTGATTTGCTGAGCTGGGGATTCCCCAGGCGTGGGGGAATCTGCAGCTGGTGCTCTCTCTTGCATAGTTCTCTCGCTCCCTGAACACTGAGCTGCAGCTGCTCATAGGGAAGCCTGTTGGGACCGGCCACCAGGCGTGAAAATGAGGGTAGCTTTGTGGCTGTGCTGACGCTTGCGCAAAAGCTGTGCTTTTCTGTAGTCTGCCTCAAGCCTAAATGTATTAGAAACCCTGCTTTTAAAAAAAGAAAGGGGGGAAAGAAAAAAGCCCACAAATTTTTGACTGCAGTGATCCACAGGTGGTTTGGATTACTTGCGCATAATCTGAACTGTTTGAGTTATATAAGAAATATCTCCCTCTCATGCTCTGCAGCATAAGCCTAACATAAAAGCTTAAGATTTTCAGAAGGACTTAGGATGTTAGGCACATAAATCCCATCGAATTTTAATGGAATTTAGGGTATTATTTGGTCTCTTTTGAAAAATTAATTCTAAATCTGTGCAGGATTAGAGGAAACTCCCACTGTGAACAAAACTTTTTTCCAATAATGCACACCTTTTCCTGAAGTTTCTAGCCACTGTTACACTGTTCAAAATATCACTTCATGCCGGAGGAGTCTGGCAGAGATCTTTTAAAGTTCCCTTCAGTTCAGGAGGCTGCACACTGATCTAATTTACAGCAGCGATTCCTATGGCCCCATGAAACTTTGGACTTGCCTTTCATTTAAGTTAATGGAAAGGGAATTTATATAACTATATTAACAGTTGCTTGAGGCAAAGAATATATTAGATAAAGCCCACAATATTGGGTTTTCTTTTTTTTTTTCTTTAATGGTAAACTGGTGGGTTTTGGTGTTGTTTTAATTGACACACTGTAAAATGTATTCTCTTCTTAAAAAGCGAACATCCTCCCAGTTTGTGACAACATTTCAGGCTTTCAAAATCCTAGGAGTTACAATAGCTGTCTTAAGCAACGTTGCCAATATTTCCTCATCCTAAGGCTCTGTTACCCCACTCAACTGTCAGATGCCCTGCAAAGTCTGCCTTTGCACCCCTGCAACTGCATATAGTCTCCCTTGTTATTTCCCTTCAAGATAGGGCAGTTCACAGGTAGTGTTAAGTGTTGTGTAAGTTGGTTGCCAGATATCTCTTGGGTGCCAAAAAGAGCTCTGCTCCAGATACTTCTTCAGTTCTGTATTACTATTAGCTGCCTGCTATCAGCTTGCAGCTCTTCCCCTGTTCCTTTCCTCGCTGAGCTCTCTGCATTCCCGTCTCTGAGAGGAGGAATCTCCTGGTGCTATTTGGCTTCCAAACTATTTACACTGAAACATCCTTGTAGAAATGGAAAGAAGCAAAGGTCACATTAACAGCCCCATGTTAAAGGTCAGCAATACCATGGTAACAGTAGAAATCCATCCAGATGCCTGTAGAAAAGTTGAACCCCTTACGAATAGGAAATAACTCAAATAAACAGGGAGGTAGATAAAAAGCAGTATCTTAGCACTGAGCCACGCGTCAAGTGGAAATGTAACATTTGAGAGCTGCTTGGGTATTTCCTACACCTAACTTTGAACTATGTTGCTCAAAATACAAAACCGTAGCAAATATTCAGAAAAATAACTGCCTTGTAAATGTTAAATGTTCTCAACCTGAGGCTTTTTTTTTTTTTTTTACTGCAAGCGTGTAATGCAGCTGAGTGTTGTTTAGTATCCTTCCTGTGCCTTAAAGTGTGACTTTTATGGGTGACGTTATGTTTATGGGTCTTTGTTCATCCTCGGCCTCATGTATCCCACCGCTGCTTCCTCTGAGGCTTTGCTGCCACACCGCAGGGTGTTAATTTCCTGTTTTGAGTCTGTCACAGACAAATTCAGAGCCTCGATTAAAACACAACACACAGATACATGCTGCTGACAAAGGCAGTAATAAAACTAAAGTTTAAAGGTGGCCCTGGTGTTTCCTCACAGAGCAGCATGGGGACCTTTCACCTCTTGGAGACGTGCTGTTTGCAAAGGTTTCTTTTATTTTTAATTAGGGCTCGCCTGAATGAGTTTTAGTAAGCTACTCTAGCATTTGGTGTGTTTGGTTTATGGACTCATTTACTACAAAACATGCACAGCTCACTTGAGCTTTTTTTTTTTTTCCTTAAGAAAAAAAAGAAGGGCAGCCTTATGAAACTTACTGGAACTGCAAAGAAAAAAAAAAGCTTAAATGGAAAACGTGTTAGTTATAGTAATGGGTCTGGTTTGTATGGTCTCTGCAAGATGTATGCATGGGCACCTGAATTTCCTGACCTTTTATCTTGGTCATTGAGCAGGAGGGGAAAAAGCCAGCTTATTCTTGCTTTTGTGAAAATCCTTCCTCTAGCTCTCCTATCCAGCAGTGAGAGACTTGCAAAAGTCATCCCTTAGGTATGAATTTCTGCAGTTTTTTTCCCCAACTTGTTCAACTAGCACAGTTTAAAGTGTCTTGGCACGTTTATTTTAGACCATCCTGTAGAGTTGCAGATCTAACAAGCAAAAAAACCCTTTTCCTATTACTCAGTACGTGGGGTTTTTTCTTTCTCTTTGATTTGTTGTGTTGTTCCTAGCACTACTGTAAAAGCCTCTGCTCCTGATTATAAATACTGCACATATATTCACAAAAGTGCATTTTAAACTTGGATTTGTTCTAATGGAGGCCATTTTCATGCAGCATTGAGACCTTTCTTTTTTTTCTGTTCCCAGTGAAATACTCCTTAGTTCTGTATGCTGATGAATTTTAATATTAAGAAGTATATTTGGAAAACTGAAGTTTCTTGCTTAGTCATTCTGATGTGTGACTACTAGTTTGCATATCTGCTACAGTTACTCAGAAAGCCAAATACCTCATTGTGTAGTCCCCCTTGTAATTGACTCTCTCCACCGATCTGTCTTAGAGATCTTTTGCAATATACCTGAAGTTTAACAAACTTAGGCTCATTATATCTGGAGAACAAATTTTGGGGCCTAATTTCTTGCAGATAGTCCTCTCCCTCATGTTAAAGGAAATACCAGCCACGTGCTCTTCCATAGCCTTCAGCTAGAAAGTGTAGCTGTGAGGATCACTTCAAGTTTGATGCATGGAGAGGGCATCATGCTGGGCAGCATGAGGGTTCACGTGCTGCAGATGCTGCATATCACTTTGTGCACATTACGCTCTGGTACATGGTGGAGGAAGTTAACTCCAAACTGCATGTTTCCTCTGCCTTTCTGCTGCAGTATTTTCTACAGCTCAGGTCCACAGCCTTATGTGGTGCCTGATGGGTTCCTGGGCACTCTGTATATGCTATTTTATACCAGAAGGAAGAAACTACAGCTGTGACTTAATACTTGCTGTTATATGCCCAGTCAGGCCATAATACTTAGCTGTGAGGAGGGCAGGAAAAGTGATCTGGGCAACACCATCAATAGTTGAGCAAGTGACATCTGGTACTTCTAAAGACAGCCACCTCGCATGGCTCTGTGGAGCAAGGCCACACACATTTGTTTGTTTGATTGAAGCAGCATCCAGAGCCAAGTAAACTGCTGCAGGTTTTTCTCTGGATCTGACTGAATCTTAAACCTAAACTTTGAGCTGTTTTACTTGATGTTCTCCTTCCTTTACTTTTTGATCAGCTGTGCTTTGTCCTCAAGTCTTTATCTTCATTTCTGTACAGCTTGCTTTTTGCTTTGGTGGATGTTTCCACCTGTCTCCACCTCTATATCATTCCATCTAAATCCTCACCTGGAAGGGGAAAAAAAAAAAACAACAAACTACAAAACTATTAAGAGCACTTGTGACTTCTGTAGTTGTGCTGTTGTTTCTGTCTATTGCTGTCCTAGACTGCCTCTCTGTCTTGCCTATTTAGATGGCATTGTGGACAGTCCATGGATGGGAAACCACTCGTCCTGCAAAAGTAGAGTATGCCAGACTTCTTCAGAATTGGTGGATGTTTTGGGCAATGGATGTTATTATTAATTTCATGTAAGGAGTTAGTATATTTCTTAGTAGGGACTATGCTCTGTATGCTCAACAAAAAAGGACCTAAAAACTCTACTACTGCATGGCTTCAAGCTTAGTTGTTGAAACAAGCTCCGAATTCAAGCTCTAAAATTCAAATTCCAACAAAGAAAATTTTGGCTTACAAGTAAGCCTAATGTTTTGTTTAAGTGCAGACAGACCTTTGGTGCTGTTAGCCCCACTGTGAAAGGTGGCATGATCAGATGCATGGCTGTTCCCTCTGTGTAGAGTGTGTATCAGAGATGGAATAGGATGCCATGACTCTGTGCTCCTCAAGCTGTAACTGGAAGGAGCAAAATGCTACTACAAAACTTTGGGTTAAGTTAGAGCATTTGTAAGGTGTTCTTAGCTCTCCATGAGGGTGGGTTTAGTGCATTTTAGAACTCTCTCACGTATTTACTTTACAGGAGCCTATTTTTGCTTTCAGAATGTGTCATTGTTACTTGCTATGGCTGAGTCGACCTAAGGATTGGTAGGAGAATTGTAAGTCTTTTGAGGAAGTGATTCTTTGACTCTGTACTATATAAACATCAATATGGGCAGCAGCCCACAAATGAGATCTAGGCATGCCTGCTATATGTATGATACGAGTGCTAGATGAGTGTTCTGCATTGTTCAGTCTTTTCTATTCTTAAATGGTACATTCTTCATTGGTCATGCCTTCAAGGTTTCATCTATGGGGAACAGTACTTCATAGCGATAAGCTGCTTTTTTTTTTTTTTTTTTTTTTTTTTTTTTTTAAGCTGGATGTTAGCAGTGCAATAGCAACCACCATATAGCTGGGATGAGCCGTTCAAAAATGAGAAATGTGAATCATGTTTTAAATGAGTTAAATGTGATGCATTCCATGTGCAGGATGTATATTCTTCTCTCTGCATTATGAGTAAGACACAGATCTCATGCAAGTCATGGGTTCTATGCTTTTTGCAAAACATCTGTGACTTCTGACCTTTCCATACTTGTGTGTATATGAGTGAGAGCACTGGTGTGCTCACAAACTGTGGAACAAACTTCACTGAGAATAACAGATTAAATCTTGGAATGCATGGGAAAAGCTGATGGAGAGCTGGAGGCCAGTGGCAATACTGGGTGACACAACAGATCAGTCCAATTTCCCAAGCTGGTCGGTTGTTTTAGCTGGACCAGCTAAAATGGAGGTATTGTCACGGTTTCTCAATTTTCCAAGTTATGCAGCTGATGTTCCTAAAAGTTATTCAAGTGCAAGAATGATATGAAAGTGATGTACTGAGGCTGTTCTAAACTTTCATGTTAAAATCATACCTAGAATAAGCTGTCTGTAGTGTATGCACTATTGATTAATCTGGGAAACAGTGTGAGTGCTGGTTGTCAGTGTGAGGGACACAGTGAAGTGGCATAATTCAAATCCTCTAATTTCACTCTCTATACTGGGGCATTAATAAATTCCATAAGTGACAAAGGTGTTTCTCTGTTCTGAACTAATTTTAGCTGCTCTTTGCTCTTGGAACCTTGCCTTGCTTGTCTCCTGTCTGCTCAGTTCTGTGCTTTTCCTCTTGCAGTCCAAAAGTGTACGTTCTTTTTCTTTGAGTGCCTTCCCTGTCTTATAATTTTTTTTTTTTGTTAAAGCTCTCTTTAGTTTTGTTCACTTCTGTTTCTCCTTTCCCCTTACCTAATTGTAACCAAATCAAATCACCTCTTTTACAGCTAGTCTTTGTGCTTCTGTTTGTAGTGCTTTACCTGTGTCTGTGCATGGTTGTCATGTGGTCATGCTTTCCTACTAAATTCTTTCCTGGAAGCCTCCAGTATGGGCCTGTTGAAGGAAAACCACTACCACTCTTCCAGTTTAAAAAGCCTGAATAGAGGAAAAAACCACACTAACCAAACCAGATGTCTTGAGATGGCATCTCCCTCAGCAGAGAGGTCTGCACCAAACTCCCCAGAATAAGGAGGCATCTTCTGTGGTATATAGACAAAAGTGCTGATTGCTAAATGCTTCAGACTTGATCACAGCTCTGCCACAATCACATTATGAAAGGCACAGTCTTGACTTGCTGTATCTGCAACAGGTTAAGTGACTAAGATTTTTGTGTCATTCTGAGCAGAATGTCTTGTGGTGTGTCTACATCAAAGCTTGCCTAATGTGCTGGAGATGTAGACGTAGCTGTAGGTTTCCAAGGGTCATCAGCTAGATCCATGAACAGGCTGAAGAAAGGCTGTAACTACTTTTCTAGAAGCTACAGGCAAAGACAGACCCTGAAATGATTTAATTTTTTTATTTAATTATTATTAGCCTTATTATAATACACTCTGATATGGAAAAGGTTATAGTCCTCAAACTTATACACTACGGGCTCCAGGCTGAAGAAAACCTGGGTGGCAACATTATCTGTAATCTTACAAATCCATGTGTATGCGTGCTGTCCATACATTGAAGAATCATGCCTTGTTCTGTGGAGATCTATCTACTTTTGAGAGAGCTCAGGCCAGCAAAATGAGTGAAGCTGTCTCTCTATCCAAGCCCTTTCTGAATGGGGAGGTTGCTTGAATGCTGATAACTGAGTGTGAAATGAGACACTCTAATGGTACACCCACCAATTTCTGTTTACTTTACCATGCCAGAAGTAAACAGTAATTTAGTAGTGTGTATCTACCCTGCTCAGCTGTGCCTGCTGTCAGTGGGGATGTCATAGTGGGGGGCGGATGGAGGCAGCAGTCAACTGGATGTGTTTCTGTAGCCTACTTGCCTAAATCTGCCAGCAAATGTGAATTAGGACCCCTTCTAATGCTTTGGCTGGAGGCTGTACAGCTAGGGCTTCACATCTGCTACTACTCAGAGAAGCTGAGTGTCCCTCTTCATTCTGGGCTTGGCAGGTTTTGTACACAGCTCTGATTTTGTTTGAAGTTGATTTTAGGTATGCTAAAAGAAGTTATGCTAACATAACTAAAAGTATGCTAAAGTAGAAGTTATGCTAACATATCAGAAAAAATGTTCATAGGATTTCAGTAGCTCTGTGACAAGTGTGGTTAAGGGTAATACTTGAGATTTAGCTGTTTACAGTTGATTGAAAAATTGGCTAGATAGAGTATATGGTAATAAATGTGAGTGCTTGGCTTAGCTCATTTTACCTAAGTTTTCCATGTAAGAAATATGCAGCAATATTTTAACAAAATGGTTTTTTATTTAAAATAAAATTTTAATTGACAAATTTATGACTTGTTCATGCAGGTTATCTGGAAATCACAGAGCTGCTAAATTATGCAGAAAGTGCCACCTTCTCTGCCCTTTTTGCTGCAGATCTATTTCTATTCTTATGTATTTTGACTGAAAAATCACATTAAAAAAATGCTAGGTGGACTTCAATTCATAAAAGTTCTGAGGTAGTTAATTATTTCCTTTTAATTTACACTTGAATGCAAAATAACAAATAATGGACTTCTGACAGCAAACACAAAATCAACTGAAATTTCCCTGAAGGAACTCTATTAAGAATACCAGTTGGGGGGTATTTATTTTAAATAGTGAAACTTTTAATAACTATGAAGAGTAGTATTTGGATTAGATTAGCAGTTTTCCTTCTCTCCACATTGTTCAAAGTTTCCCACTGCATTAAGTGTATTGTACTTTTTGTTCTTGCAGCTACATATCCTATCAGGAAAGCCCATCCCAAGCTCACATGTGGGACAGTCTTTTTTCAACTCCAAAGTCAGCAAAGTAAGTCTGAGAAACATTAGGTTTTCTTTACCTGTGTCATTTTTCTTCATTCATTAACTGTTTTTTTTTGTTTGTTTTGTTTTGTTTTGGGTTTTTTTTTGAAGAAAATTCAAAGATCTATTCAAAGATCTATTGTAAGTAACATGCTCTTGAAGTGGGAAATGTTGTTAGGCACAGTTTCATCTTGTAGATAAACAATAGAAATGCAGATTATTATTATTATTATTTTTCCTCACCAAGGAGAAAACAAAACCATGCAAGCCCTTTGGAGGTCATTGATTTTGCCCTGTTATCCTGAAACAAAAGAAATTTTTGTGCAATGTAAGCTATAGAGTAATATAGTTTGGTAGCCACACAGCCATGCTCCTCTCCCCCTCCAGTCCCATAACTTCCTGTGTTGGTGTTCATCTCCACAGGTTCCACACATAGGCACTTAGGAATAGACTTTTACAGAATTTGAAATAATTTTTTACTAGGGAAGATGCATCAAAACAGGGCAACAACTGATGGAGATGGCAACACTATGATGGAGATGCCAAGTCTATTGATTGTCATGCTTTCTCTACTTAGCAGTAACAGAAAAAGAAGGGAAATTGACAACCTCTCCACTCCCCCAAAGTGCTGAACAGTCACTTGTTTTTGGGGTAACTTCTCCATAAAGAGAGCAGCTAATATTAAACTCACATTCATTAGAGATAGCATTTAAATGTGTTACTTGCCCTGTACTAAGTGAACTGCCGGGTACCAGGTCCAAGCAGTGTTACTGAAAACCCATGCTGAGGACAGCTGGGCCAGCTTGCTTTGCAGAGCACCAGGATTTTTCCTGACACGTATTTGCATTTGGTGAGGGCCCCTGGTGAGCGCTAGTGCTGCTGCTCCTCATATTGAGTGAGGAAATTGAAGTGTACTTGAATTAGAAACAGATGAGTGGAATTTAGAGATGAGTTAAAACTGCTCTAAGCAAAGGGCAAGAGTGATATAATTAGTCTGGCTTGCAACTTGTTTGCCTATAGTACATATTAGAGCCCTTTTTTATAGTTTTAAAAAGTAACAAATGAAATGAGTGTAGATACAAACATAACTCTTGGATTTGAACTTTACACTTCACTCTAAAATTTCCCAAAGCAAAATGCCAGAGCCTGATTCACTGCTGGTCTTGCACAGGTATGATTTCACTGGAACCAGTAAGATGGTTTTGAACTGAGATGGACATTAAAGGACCACAGTGAAATTACTTCCTCTCTGCCTGCTGAAAATTTGACTAGCTTTCTTGGTTTAATGATGAGAAGAGTAAAATACGTAATAGAATTTGGTTCCTTAATTTTGTTGAAGCTTGAGTCACTATTTAAGCTTATAGGGCTTGGATCAATCTGTTTTAAAAGCTTGAATTTGATGATAGACTTACTAATTTCAGCAGTGACCTCTTAGCTTTATTACGAGTGCTCTTAAAGAATCCTAAAATGAAAACCCTTTGAGGAGTAAAGTGGTCCCTGTTGCCTTTCAGATGCCTTGTCCAGCACTGACTGTGCTCCAGGGGCACAGTGATGTCAACATCCACTGCGCTGATGTGCTGGTGAATGTAACACTGCTGAATGACTCAGGGAGTCTTGGTTTTCAGAAGGCACATAGCAACTGAAAACAAAACAGAGAAGTGAAATAAATCCAGTAACAGATTAGTTCAGGTGCTAAAGACAAACAGGTCTTTTTCTGTAGATAATGCTCGGTTCTTGCTTTGTCCTTTAGAGTCCTTAGCTGTTAAAAGGGACTCACTGTGTCTTAAATAGCATCAATATGAATGGGTGCACCAAGGCCTCCGATCAAATGAACACAAACCTGTAGGTAATGAATTCCTGTTATAGCTGCAGGAGTTGAAGAATAATTTATGCCAAACTACAGCAGAAGAACAGAGCAGTTTTATTGCTACAAACAGCAAAATGATCAGAATATTCAGGCTCTTTGTTTCAGAAAAGCATAGGTGAAGAGTGCAACGGAAGCACAACTGTCCACTTTAATGCCACGCACTCAGCATTTTTGGCTAAGATCAGTTTAACAGAGACAACTCTGACCTCAGAAGTGACTATGATGGAGGAGATGCAGGTTACCATTTATTGTATATTGTTTATTTTAGAGCATGGATACCATAGCTAGGAAAATGGTCCTGATATGGTCAAGTACTTGTGTGTGTATAAAATGTGAGATTATCAGCAGATTTTGGCAAAAGTCAGGTGGAAAATTGAGAGCGTATTTTCAGGACCAGCATATTTTTTGTTGTAAAGGGATCTTCACAGAGGACTTTCATCTGGAGCACCTGGATGTTTCTGTGTAATAAGAATGTGTGATTGGATTATTGGAGCTAGTAATGAAAAATTATTCATTTGAATTATTTATTTTTTTCAAAAATGCAGTTTTGCTGAATTTGTGGTATTTCATACGAACATAAGTTAATAAGCATTTGCTTTTTTCACTGGGGAGAACTTGTTCCTTTCCATCCTTTGAAATTATTAGATTTAGACTCTAAATCTAATCTTTGATTTAGACTCTAAAATGTTAGAGAATATTTTTAATACCTTACTGTTTTAATGTACAATACACATATTTAGTCCTGTGATATATTTTTTATGGACATAAATTAACTTTATTCAGATCTTTCTAGAGAGCTTAAAAACTTTAGCCTATTGCTTGGAATCTCTTTTGTTTGTTGCAAAACAAATTCTGATTTCTCCCTGGTTTTCCATATAACACTGGAGTGTAGGGCACCCAGTCTGTGCTGCTTCAGATGTTTCCCTGCTCTAAGAGGGGTGTGTGTTTACATGGGGGGAGAATAGTTGCTTTTCCCCTTAAAGATATAGGGCACTTTTGGTAATTCACAGCAAAACAGCTTTATGGGCTCCTGCACTATGTGACTGGCTGCAGCTACTCAGGGACGTCTGGATTACCTGCACATTTACAAGGTGTAATGAGAAGTTAGTACTTCAGCTTCTCTAAGAAGGAGAGGACAAAGTCCGACTGAGAAAGACTGGTGGAAAAGCATAGACCCATAAGCTTGGCCTTGGTGTATGGTTCTGACTGTCCCTGAGCTCACTGCCAGCAAATCTTCATTTGAATACCTGGAAGTCAAACAGCTGCACTATTTAAAAGAGGTCTTACTACATTGCTGAGCCTTTCAACAATATCAGAGCTCTTAGGTTTGCTTTAAGAAGTGGCTTTCATCTGAATCCAGGTGGATTTCCATAGTGTCCTTACCTGCACAAAATCAACAAATGCAGTGAGCCTGTGAAAACATTTCTGCTTGTGCAGACGGGGAACGGAGGTGACAAGTTAAAGCTTGTTGTCACTAATGCAGAGTCTTAGTATTAACCTGCTCAGAGAAAGGCATTTGACTGGGTGTACTGCAGCAGTGCTCAGTGAGATTGCTTGTTTTTCACTTGGCCTTTCTGCCTGTTTTCCACCCCACCCTGTCACAGAAGCTGCCAGGTTATCCTGACCCTCGTACAGCTTAGACTCCCGAATGGTGAAGGAGGGTCACGGTATTTATCCTTTATTTTCCTCTGTGCCCAGACTGGTGTGCCAGGCAGCTGGCGTGGCTTGACACAGCTGAACTTGCATTGCCCTCTGTTAAGGAAATGCTTGAGGCATTGTCAGCTTTAGGACAGATTTAAGTGACTGTTGCGCTAATTAAGTTGTGCAAAGGAGCCTTAAAAATGCTGAAGATCTGCTTGTCTGGCTATTAGTATTTTTCCAAGTAATTACTAATGTTTGACATGCAGAAACTGCCAGTTTTTGAACTGCTATTTTGTTGTAAATTTATAGTAAGAAATTTCTTTGACCCCATTACATTCTCTAAAATTGAAAGTACAGTTAACAAAAAATCAAATTTTCCAGTTTGATGCAATGAAGCATCTGCAAAAATACTCTAGAGGACATGATGATAACCACAGTCTGCAGCTGTTGTGTTATTGAAAGCTGATCTCAGATCTGTGGTCAATGCTGATTTCAATTTTGTGCTTCATGTAGGGATTCAACTTTTATTTATGAAGTCTTATTCCAAAATGTTGAATCCACTCTTAGAATATGGGATGAATTTGAGAGTCTAGAAATAAGCTTGTTATAAACTAGGTCATTTACTAAGCAATTCTTAATTGGAAATGTCTTCACTGTGCATCTCTTTTGTACACAGGTTTGCCAAACCAGAATAGCAGTTAAAATGTTTTTTTATCACAGTTAAAACTAATTTTAGAACTTAGGGACAGGCTATGTTTGAAGAGGCATTTTCATTTTTAGAAGCAAGGATGACTTAGCAGACTGGAACGTGGTGGTGGGGTGCTTTCCACCTGAGAAATTACCCTTGAGAGTTTCGTAAGGTTCTTTGTAATGATGGAATTCAGACTTAAAAATCCTGGAACAAAGACAGCTTTAATTCAAGTTTGCACAATTAGGAGTCTGGGTTTGTAGCATTACTAATGATGATTACAGTGTTACAGTTAATCATGGAAGGGCACCCAATGATCATTTGACTCCTTTTGAGGATCTCAATCCTCATGCATAGCTTTCCACTAGAAAACATCTGTTCCTGAGTGGTCTGACTTTGAACCTCAACTTCCTATCGCATCCCATGCAAAGATGTCTCCTGCTGGTGCTTATTAAAGTAGAAGAAAAGAAAGGGAAAAGTATGCTTGGTTAATAATGCCATGCTTTGGGGATTTCACTTGTCATCTATGGGGTCATGAAAGAAAAACTTCCCCATGATAAGTTATAATTTGATGGGTGCTTTTGGGGTTCTCTGGTCTTTCTCTGAAGCACAAGAGAACTAACCACAGTAAAAGAAGGGATTTAGGCAGGGTGCATTCTTTGAGCAGCATTACATTTTCAGTGGTCTGGTTCACGTTTACTTGTTGACATGTTTGAGTCTAAGACTGCCAGCTTTTGGGTGAGATCCCTTTTGATTGTCAAGGTCTACTGGACAGTTAATTCCTTGAATAGGCAGAAGGCTGCTCCAGTTCAAACTGAGACAAATCAGGTGTCTCGGCAATTCAAATACGAAAACTTAAGTATTAATTTCTAATCTGATATTGCAAACTAATACAACATTGTGCTACAATATGTGTGTACTGGAACCTCTTAAGTCTGATGGGTTCTATTTCTTTCTGCAAAAATGTCATGAAAATCTCCCTGCCACTTCTAATCTGACTGGCAACCAATGTAGTGTTGCTTCAAAACCTCTTCCTTAACATGTGCTGAAAAGTCCAAGAGTTACATGTAGAACTGTGATTAATATCTTTCATTACCCTTGAAGAAAAACTTTTCCAAAAAGAAATAACATGACGATTTTATAGAACTGTCAGCTACAGCATAATAGATTTTCTGAGATTTGAGATAAGGAAACACATAATGTTTCACTGAAAAGGTGATATTGTAGCACAGTTTAGATGAATTGACAAGAAGTAAAAAGCTAGACTTAATTCTTATATGAGTTTTGTATACTTCTATTTCTCTGCAAGAAAGTTTTCCCATTGGAAGTCCAATGAACTTTTATGCACTCTTAGGCTACAGCTATGTGTCAGACAGACTCACAACATCTATTTGCATTTATACTTCTGAGTCAGAAGGTGTCTTTTGTATAAAATCTACAAGTGGTCTAGATTTAGGTAAGCTTTGGTTAAATGGGAACTAAAATGAACCCTGTACTTAAAACTCTGTTCGGTCACTGTAGTGAGTCAGCTGTTAAGCGCCCTTTTAGAGAGAGCTCATTTTCAGTCTGCTTTATTTGTATGGGGTTATTTGAAAGAGGTTTTGAACAGTGAAGGAGAAATAACTGCATAGAAGTACCATTAAACTTGTAGCATGGACCCTGATGCATAAGATTTGAAGATTAGAAGCAAAAGTAGAATTTTTGAACCCTGTGCTTTGAAGTGCAGTCCTTGGAGTTTTCCATTTAATACAAGCAGTAAAGAACAGCTGCTGCTACAATAAATTAGAGCTCTATCAAGAATTGGGAAGGTGAATATACTGTGTTAGATGAATGCAGGACAAGAATACAAAAAGAACAGGAATTATTTGCCTTTTACTCAGAACCACAGTAGTGATGGGAATGGAGTGGAATAAAGGAGGGGGTGGATCAAAAGAGGCCAAGAGCATACAGACCCTGAAACTGCACTGCAAAGTCATTACAATATCCAGTGTAGATGGACTGTTGAAAAACAAATATGCAGAAGTAGTCCTTCTTTTATCTTCTTCCCGAGTGCTGATGTCAGTGCCCCTCCCCTCCCCGCCAACTTCCAGTTTCTGTGCTGTCTTCACACCTCAGAGTAGTTGTGCTCCTACTACTTGCAAATTAAAGTAGTTGATAAGGGTTGTGTGCACTTAGCAAGCAACTGGGCCAGATTCCCTTGGTTCGTTGTATTCAAAGCTCAGTGTCAAAATTTCCAATGGTGTGTAATTGTTACTGAATTTCCCAATTTTTCTTTTGGAGAGGAGGGAAGGGAAGGTGGAGAGGAAGGCATAAAACAGTTTAAGTTACTGATACTGTCACCCTATTCTCTGGGCACATTTGATGTAGATTTCAGGTATCTGAAATGAGCAGTGATCAGGTTTGCTCAGCTGAATCTAGTTGCTGGTATTCTTAACACTTTTCTGGAGATCTTCAGAGATTAATGGCTAAACACAAACCTACTTATGCTTGTATGACAATAAATGCTAAGTTCAATGTTGTTATCACCGTAGTAAGGCAAGAATAAAAATGGCTATCTGATTCTCAAGTCAGTAATAGTATTTTTGAATTATTTCTTTATAAGCTCTATGATCAGTCTTCAAAGACCACTTTGTTACAGCTTATTCTGTATTTCAGTGGCTGCTCACATCTCTGCCACACTATACCGCATGCAGGTCTGTGATCTGCAGGAGATTGTATATTGGAAAAGAGATTTCCTCTGTAGTTCTGCTGTCTAGGAGCTTCTCTGTAACTATTTACATAAGAAATTGCACTCTCTCTTGTTTTCTAAGCATAATAAATAAAAGAATGAGTGACTAATTGCTTTATTTTTTCCCAGATGTGAAGAATATGCAAGATTGATTTAGAATTTGTCTTTGATGTTGTTAGGAGGTTGGTAGTTGTAGCACTGACTCTCTTATGTTCTTTATGAAGTCTGCAAAACATTTGCTGTGATTTGAAAACCATCATTCACATTTCATGTCCCTTCAGTAAGAATTTGATTCTATAGATATGATGTCTTTACTACTGTAATATCTCATGGAGTACTATTGATGCTTGAAAAGTCAGTCAGTTAGGAGTATGATAAGTCTCTTGGAAAATGGTAGATTTTGCCTAAAAAGTTTTAATATACTTATAGATAAAACTTCATTTTGAAAGTCACTGCTGTCATCCCTCTGGAGTCCAGATTGGTGAGCAATTGTTATAGAGGAAGAATCACAGTAAGAGGAGGTATGAGACATAGTAAACTGAGCAACACCAGAATTACTGGTTAACATATGTTTGATTTAAGTTGGCTCTTAATTTTGTGGTGTAGTAGGGTTGAAAGTTTTTTTTCCCCAATATACAATCTCAGACACATGTACATTTTTAGTATATTCACTAGTGTAGTTCTCTGCTTTGTTTTGTGCTCAGAGCCATACCTGTTTGCTTGAGCCCTCATGGCAAAATAGGGAAAGACAGAGATTGTGTTTAACTTCCATTCTTGTTGACTATGTTAGTCCTTAATGGCTAAACTTCTCTGTCTTGGTCGTACAGGATCAAATCCTGGGGCAGCTTTCATTTAAGGAAGAAAAGTAGTCTTAAGTCATTGAGCTGGACCTCAAATTTCGTGAGACACAACTCCTGTTTTTGTTTGTAGGACTGTACTGGAATTGCAAAGACTCTTGGCACAATATAGGTCTGCATAACATCTTTGAGATTTGGCCCCTAGGAATTTCCTGTTTAAAGAACACTGGGCTTGGCCATGAACTTCGTATGTGCAGTGCACTCAACACCAGATGCATGTACTCTTTCTTACAACACTGAGGGAACTGAAAGTACTCCTGGATTTTAGCGGAATCTGCGCAAGCTCTGACAGCTAATAGATACTAATACTGTATCTATATTTCATGAGTTGCCATAACATACACAGTACTGCATAGCAATCAAGAATAATTTGTAGTTTGATGTAGGATAGCTGGAGTTTAAATGTAACTTTTAGTATAGAATATATTTTTCCCTGCTTTTTTGATTTATTTCCTATGTACGTAATTTTGAAGATATGGACCAGCAAAGCATGATTTCAAATGTTTATTTGGAAATAAGCATGTAAGCTTTCTGTGCGTCTTTGAAATAAAGTAAAAAGAGTACCTGATTGCAAGGTAATTTTTACCCCCTCCTAAAGCTGGTTGATCCCCAGGTGTCAGAAGCTGCTTTGGGATCATAAAATCAAAAAATGGTTTGGGTTGGAAGGGACTTTAAAGATCATCTTGTTCTAACCACCCTGCCTTGCCAAGGGATACTTCCCACTAAACCAGGTGAATGATCTACTCATCACCTGAGTATCTATTCTTAAAACAAAGGTTTGGTCTGATCACAAATTATGCCCTAGACATTTAAAAGCACATCTACTGCAGCCCTGAATCCAGTCAACATTTAAGCAGAATTTACCAAAAATACCCCAGACATGTAGAAGAAACTGTCACCCCTGGGACAGCAGGAGCTAATGGCCAAAGGCTCAGAATAGGGGATTCAGGTAGAACTTTGAGTGTTCTGCTTTTGTGTAGAACCTCACAACCTTTCCACTCAACTTGGAGGTATCAGATGTGTAAAGTTCCCTCAAAATATATGGCAGATGCTGTTTTGCACCTGCACAGTATATTCTAGGATAGGGCAACTGTTTCTATTGAATTATTCCAGGCTGATTGGCAGGGATTTTTAAGAGTTGAGCTGAGCAGTCTCTTGGTAGCTTGGTCTGGTTCACATTCCTAGTACTACTGGCTTTTTTTTTTTGGCAGCCAGTTTTTTGTCTGTCTTGTAATTATTTCCCTAATCCATTGAAGTCTGATATAAGATGTCACAAAAGCCAGTGTTTGTGTGTGTACACATAAGGTATGTGCATACATTTTCTTATTATTATGGATGTACCTCCTTATTCTCAGAAGATCCTTGATTTCTGAATCTTCTGAGAAATTAAGGAGATATTAAGAAATTAACGTTGCTTTGGTTCCTCTTGGCAAGTCTGAACTGACTTCTCCTACCCCATTGTACTCTTTAGGCTTGTAGTGCCTGCTGGTCTTGTGCTGGTGTCTGAGTGGTCCACAGCTAGCCTCCCTACTGAATAAGTGAAAATAAAGATTTTGGAAATGGCCTGACCTGTACGATTACATTACTTTGAGGATTTCTCATGTCCTTTTCAGTTTAAGACTTAGAAAATAATTTTTGTGGATCTGCTTACACCTATATGATACACAGATAGGTACTAACAGGTTCTTGGCATCTTCTGATGCTGTTACTGTTCTACTCCCTGGATCTTCTCCCACTTTTTCTCACCTTCAGGCTTCGCACTCTTTCTTCTCTTTTAAGCTTTTAGAGATATTTGAAACTACTGAAGCAGTTAATCAGCCCCTGCTGGCTAGAATTAATCTTGTCTAAATATTTTTAAGGTGTTCTGGCTGATACTCCTTCTCCCCTAAAATATCTTATCAGGTTTAATCATATTTTCATTGTTAACCCTTTGTGGTAGGAGGAAGAAAGCTCCATCTCTGTCAGGCTGTGGTAATGGTGAGATCAGCTGTAGCTTGTGAAAAAAGGCAGGTGTAGTTTCTTAGTGGCTAGAGGTGTTTCAGAGCTGTGAAACTTCTTTACAGATGATCATCTTGCTCAGCACTGTCTCCTTTTCAACATTTTCTCTTGGCTAGCTTGGATGCCTTCTTGCCTCATGTTTTTTGCCTGAGTTTGCATCTTTGACACTAATACCTTCTGTCATATTCTGCAGAGAGTGTTGTGTCGTAATTGAAAGTTTTGGGTTTCACTAGGCATCAGTTGATTTTTAAGCACAGGGCTGAGGATAAGTTCACTTATTATTGAGTCAGGCAGCCTTGAAAACTATACCACCAATGGACTAACAGTTGTTTCCACTATGTTTGTGCTTGAACTGACAAAACCTCATGACTACTCAGAAAAAGAAAAAGCACCTACTTTTACCCAACTACAGGATGATAAAGCACTCTATTTATTTAACAAATAATCTCTTCAGGCTAAATTGGGTTTACTTTTCCTGACAGTATCTCCTCCTGGAGTTTTACTGAGGCCTTGTCTGTACTTATGAACTTTGCCAACACTGACTGGGACCTTTTAAAAAATAACAAAACCAACAATTAGAAAAAAAATTCAGGAACTATGCTGGGTAAACTTAGATTAAGATATGGTGGCCGAAAAGCCCTTTTGCCACTACTGTTACTTTGTTCAAGCAGTGATATATATACAGAAAGGGACCATTTAGTAGGTGTCAGCTTTACCTCCACTTAAAGGATATGACAGCCAACAGATAGGAGCTCTGCTTAAACTGTCTGCACATGATGCATGGATTAGGCAGGGTTTCAAAATGAGTCTACTAACTTGGTTGAGAAGGGCCTCTTCCTCCCTCTCGTGGGTGCATATTCATGATTATGAATATCATGTATCGTATGATTATGAATAACAAAATGACCGTGCTGCATTCGATATAACACACCTCAAGGCATGCTCATACATTCCACAAGCAAAACCAACTGAAACTGGGAGCACTGTAAAAGAGAAAAGGGGTAAAAGTCAGTTCCTTGACTTTTATTGCGCTTTCATGTGATTTTTGTAAGCAGACAGTAATTCCTTGTTCCTATACTTGTCATCAAATACACAGGCATGTACTGAAAACATAAAGAATGAGAGGCTTTTAAAATTGGGTCTATTTTATGAAGCCTGATGAGAAGTAAAAGAAATAAAGGAGGAATAGAGAATTAAAGGAAATGAGGAACAAACTGAAAATTACAGAGAACGTGAAGGATAAATGACAATGGAGGTGGGATAATATTAGAGATGGATCGAATAAATGGCTGGGAAGGTCCACATTGGTATTTTATACATTCTTTACAGAGAGTGAAGGGATTCATTAAGTACTCTTCGGGGTATACACTAGTAAGTATTATAATTCTGTCTTGGCTTTCCCTCATAAAAGAAAAGCAGTGTAATATATTTTTTCCAGCAAAATCGTCAATATGTCTCAATAAAATATTTCCTTTTGTTCTTTTTTTCCTGTCCAAAATTTAGCAACGTGAGACCTGTCTGCTGCTAATGTCAGATATTCTGAGTCATATTGAATAAAAGGGAAGGGGGAAGTACAGTTGACCTGCCATTGTTAGAGTGCCAGATGTTCTTGTTACCCATATGAGATCTTTTCTTCTTTGCACTGCTAATCCTGTCTATAAATTGTGTTGAAAAACTGGTCCCTTTCTGTAAATCATATAAATTATTCACAGGACAGAAAGCTGCAAGTAGGCTAAAAGATGAGATGTAGATCTTAAAAGGTGCTAAATGTCTATCTTCTTCTCACATTAATTTCACTGGGAACTGGAGCCCTATTGTGGACAGGAGTAGTAGTGCCAGTGAATGCTGAATTGGCATCATCCTATACTCGAATAACCCTGAGAAGCTGAGGACAATATTAAGTGGGTTCTACCTCTTTCACAGTGCCAGGTCTCAGGGACCAATGACTGTCGCAGTGGGATCTAAAGAGGAAGGCAGTGCACTTCAGAGGTAGATCCCTCCCTGTGTTGTCCACATTTTCTACAAGTCCCACAGTGAGTTCCTCTTGCCATTAATTCTGGAGGGAGGTGTACATGCTTATATCTGTCTGTCCCTAAGAAATTAATGTTAATGGTAAAAAGCATCCACTAGGCTGAACTATCCAGGTATGCTGTATGTACAGCATTTGAAGAAACAAGCTCTTGCTTTTCATGTGATGGCAGTATATGTAATTTATATAGAGCTGCCTGGGAGGAAGACCACAGGTAGACAATGCAGTTCACCATGTAGCAGGGCCTGTAAAATACCACGCAGACAGAAAAACTGTCCCTGTGAAAGAAACAAAGAGGATGATATAGAAAGATGAGTCATCTTATTGCTAGACAATGCTATTCAGTTTGTATTTTTTCCCACTGACAAGTGGACATTTGGTCCAAAACTCAAAAAGTGTTGTGAAACATTAGGATAAGATGTTCTATAAGAAAAGAATCATTAGGATAGTATTTTCAAACTAGCAAACTGTCTTTTGGGGTCCAATGTCGTCTGGTGCTATCCAACAAAAGGGTAATGAATATAAACAGTTGACTCAAGTGTTAAACCTCTTTTTGTTGCTTTGTGCTTTGTAGACTATTTAATTCCCTGCCTCCCACCTGCCTTTTCTTGCCTCTTAATGGGTGCAATGGTATAAAATTAGCTGCTGAATCTTTGGAATGAAGCTCTAGGAAACAGATGATATGCTTTCAGGCTAGACTTTAAAACGCTTCCCCAGCAGATCAGATTTATTCTGTACTGGATATTCAAAAGGGAAATAGTAAATTATGTTGCTGTGTCCCTTGGCAGAGGAACAAACCAATGTGAATTGAATGCTTTATGCTCGAGCAGGGAATACAGTATTTCTCTGGGGTGGGCTGTGGCTGAAGTTGTTCACTTTGTCCTAGATTCCGGAGTAAGCATCCAGAGAAATGATTTCACGTAGGTCTATAATGAATGACATTTGGAAGAAGCTCCTTCAGGAACACTAAAAATATCTCGCTCTATTTAGCCTTTTTTTCTTGTTCTAAACAGGTCATATGGTTTGACAAGGAAGAATTGTTTTGGAGAAAAAAAAAAAAAAGAAAAGAAAAAAGAAAAAAAATTGGGGGTGTGTATCCTTGCATCTGTATTAGGGATGTAGGAAATTACTGCCAGGAAGAATTCCTAGACCTTCAGCTCTGTATTTACAGTAGCCTTTGTGCTTTCCTCAAGTAGGCATACTAAGGTCAAAGTTTGTCTCATGTTTTTTCATGCATTAGTAACATCCATACTCATTCACAATGTATTTTCTTTCCATATAACATGACAGTGTGTGGATATACTTAATCTTTGCATCCTTATCAGGAAGGGGTGGGCTCTCAGGTCATGCTATTTCGGACCTTATGCCTCTCAATGCAAGTAGCTGCTGTAGCTATATGTTCTTGTCAGATTTCAGAGATCACATTGGAAGAAAGTATTTATTCCTCCTTTGAAAGAACAGATGGTGTGTGAACACTGGCATACAGATAACTGGGGACCCTCTTAGTACTTGCAGAAGAGGTCAGGCTGTTAAGTGAGCATGAAGTTCATTGATAGGGACAGGTACAAGTCGGGGTATGCTGGCATAAAGGAGTGGGTAGCCTGGCTTGAAGTAAAAGTAACCAAGAGGATTATTTGAAAAAGTTAGAGGCCTATACACCCATTGACTCAGCATGTGAGCTTATCTCCACTCTCTAATTTTGATTTATTTTTTTTTTATAAATTAAAGTCTCTCAGTTTGATATTTGCCATTTTTCTCCGTGTGCTTTTACTTAGAAGTATGCAAAACAGTTTTGCTCTGATAAGAATCCTCAAGACAGTTTTTATGTGACTTATTTTCTTGATTTTTATGCTGAGCCTGGAAGCAGATTCATAGGTCTTGAAGACAGAGAGGACTGCTGGGATCATCTAATCAGATCTCTTACGCAAGACTTCCTTGAATTATTTCTGTCTGGAACTAGAGGAAGTCTTTCAAGAACAATAAAGGCAAAAATCTTCCAGTCTTGATTTTAAGTAGAGATTTCCTTTATTAAAAATAAATTTTAAAAGTTACTTTGACTTGTTGAGTTTTGGAGAGTCAGACAATGCATAACATTTTAAAGTGGTTCTGATTGTTCATCTTTTTAAAGGTGTTAACCTTGCTAACAAAATTGTTTCAGGAGTAACAGGATTAGGATAGCCAGCATTTACTATGGGTACACAACCTTTCAACAACCTTTGCTCTTCTCTCCTCCCGAATTACTCCTAGATACCCCTACTGAGCAAGGGACTACTGTGCTGTGCTAGTTCAAAAGGGTGTATGTGTTGACTGCACAGATGTCAAATGGTCTTCCATGATGATGGTTTCTGCTTTTCCTCAAGTGGAAAGCACTAAATTAAATCTCTTAGCCATGTTGTTTTTACACAACTTGATCTTTGAGGTCTCTAACCAGCTTCTAAACTTGAAGTTACCCAACCAATTCAAAGCAGACTGGGGAGGGATACAGACAGGAGAAGAGCCAGATTGGTGATGGTCATGTCTAAGCCCCGTTCCCTTCTGTGTCTAACTGACACTTTATAAAATCTTAAAAGCTGGAAATATGAAAGATTTAATAGTTCTAATTATGACTTTGAGTTGATGATTCAGATGATTGGTTCAGAAGTTCTCTAACTTTGTTTCATGACACAGGTAAACTTTGCAGGTGGCTCCAGTTCATGGTGTATGTCAGAATAATTATCTTTGGAAAGTCTGGAGTTGGACATTGGACTCTCTTTAATCACATTGTCCATGTCTTTTTCTGGCAATACGGTATGAATTTCTCTCTGGGCTTTTTCATGGCAAATGGAATATCCCATCTTCCAAATTTGCTTTCAAAAGCCAAATGTGTTGTATCATTTCATTTAGCAAGTCTAACATGAATTGAGAATTCAGTACCACATGGTCATAGCAGATGTGAAGTTTCACAGACATTAGGATGTCTTATGATTCTTTGATTTGCTGAGAACTATAATTGTAAGAGTCACCAGACATTAATGAGCACGGAAACTAAACTGCTACTATGCTATGGACAGAGAAATTATTCCTCCAGGTCATGGGTGAAGTGATGAAGCGACAAACTGAAAGGAGTTGCCAGCATACTGCCTACTGGCAATTACTTTTGGACTGTGGCTAGAATGATTTTTCATATGTTACTAAAAAGGCCTTCCATCTTTATTATAGACAGAACTGGCAATAATAATAAGAGTTCATCCCATTATTGAAGGTAGAGTCTATTTGGCCAGTTATCAACGTTCATTGAAATCCCTTTGCTGAAGATTTAAACTGGCACAGGCAACTATTACTGAGATCACGAGTGAGTTGCATTTCTCTTGTCCTAGGATGGCCAGCCAGTCTGTTGCGCTGCATGCATACATGCTATTTTTACAGTACTGTCTATTGTTGCCAGTGTTGAAGATGTAGAGTGCTCCTGCCCAAAGGCAACAGGCTCTAGGAATGTAAGGTATTTCATGAGTCTTTGCCTTTTTCACACACAGAAATAAAAGTAATAATAGCCTTGGCTGACTTATACAAGGGACCATTAAAATAATCAAATAAAGAACATTGAACTCGCATGTTGGAAGCCCAATTATGAATGGAAACTTGATTAAAAAATAGTTGCTGTCATGTCCAAAATAGCAGAAGGCAAATGAATGTTTCTGTATCTGCTGTTAGATGCAACAGCATATTTAAAGATCTACTATTTAATCTAGTGACAGACACATTAGCAATAAACAAGTACCATCATCGTCTTTCTGGCATTGACTTTAAACTTCAGTTCCCTTGGCTTGAAAGGGGATGTTCTTACAATGAGCATGTGTGAAGATGCCATTCTGGATTGGGTCCTGTGTAGGTGCAGGTAAGCCAGACTATGTGAATAATAAGATATGTGGAAGGATGTGCGTATTTGGAAGCGTACAGAGTAACCTTACTGATGTCACTTTGCAGACATCCGACAGATTATCCTAGAGGGGAGGAGTTTACACTTTGTGAATTTTGGATTCCAATTTTCTTTTGAAATGAAAGCAATATATGAAGCTGCTATCTTGATTTGAGATCAGGTTAATGTGAATGTAAACTGTATGATTATGACTGTAAACAGGTTGATGTTTTTTTTGGATCTAGCTATGTTGGTTGAAGATGCTACCATCCCTAATGCTTCAGCACGGCCCACCAATTGCAATCTGCAGTGTGCATAGTTCTTCACTGGCATATAAAAATAAACCGTCTGAATTTGCTTGCAGCTGTGCTTTCGGGATTCATAAGTCAAGTAATTGCTAGGATGCAGGTAGTGGTGAACACCAAAAGATGCCTCCATTTTTAGCTTGCCTGGCT
This sequence comes from Pedionomus torquatus, assembly GCA_013398155.1. Taxonomy (NCBI): domain Eukaryota; kingdom Metazoa; phylum Chordata; class Aves; order Charadriiformes; family Pedionomidae; genus Pedionomus; species Pedionomus torquatus. Next base: position 281,898 of record VZRU01004564.1, read on the forward strand.
CTTGGGAAAATTAGTACCTTTTTATGGCTTAAGCAACTGGATTTCTCTTTGAAATCTATAACTGAGCTAGATCACTAGGAATTCAGTCTCAGAAGCTTGAAGAAGTTTGATTTTCAGGTTGGTATTAAAATACTGGTGTAATTTAGGAAACTTCTTCCCCCCTCTTCTCTGAAGTAACTGTAATGTTGCATGTTCTCTGTGCTTGCAGAGATGTCTGCGTAGTTTGGTTTTCAGATCCTGTTTGTCAGGTGCAAGCGTGATGCATGCAGTTAGCAGTAAGCGGTATGAAGGTGTGAATGAGCAGCCAGGAGTAGAGATGACTTGTGCAGCATTGCTGCCAAAAGTTTAACCACAAGCTCAAGTTCATGTTGCTTTTGGTAACAATTTCAGAGGCTTTGGTTTCTTCCTGGATGGTGGCTATGGGAGAGAAAACTAAAAACAACTAGAAGGCAATATATAACTTGGAATGCTGTATACCTTAAATTTGCAAGAGTTATGACTCTGGTTTAATTGACATACTCATAAGGAACTGAGGGAAACAGAACTTCTCTTGAAGTCTCAAGTTCTTCCAGGCAGTGACAAACTAATCGGAAGGAGGATGCTATCAATGATCCTTTGTCATAATAGTGTGCCCCTAAGAGGGGCTCTGAGGAGGTCTCCGCAGCTTGGTTTTGTTAAAAATACAAATGATCTAGATGATGCATTTAAGGTTTGTAGATAACACCCAAACCAAACCTGCTGAGGAATGAAAAAAAATAAATATTGAAGCAATCTTGAGAAATTGAAGAAACAGTCTGAAGAAATAGGGTGTAGTCCAGTAGGAGTAAGCCAACAGGAAGGATGATGTGAGCAGGCAGCAGTACAGGTGCAGGACAGAGGATAATGTAACTAGGTGGTCAGTAGAAAAGAGCCTGGTGCTGCTACAGCTAAGCAGCTGAACAGGCACCAACAGTGTGATTGCAAGGAGGTAAAAAAGCAGTGCTATAGAAGGGTGTAAAAAGATACAGCTTGGCAAACTGCATAAAATGAGCCTTCTGATCTCATGGTATCCTCCTGGGTTCCAGTTTTGGATGCAGGTAGAGATTAGTTGGGGAAAAGAACTAAAATAGAAGTTTTAAGGGACTGAAGAGAGACTGGTATGGAAATACTGAAGTCAAGCTTTCTTAACCTATGTAAGAGAAGTCATAGATTTGAAGTATGTGCCAAGCGGCTACGAAGAAGAAGGGATCAATCTGATAACCATGTCCTTGGTACCTAGGAGAGGAAGTTAATGGGCATAAACTAGTTTGAGAAAGGCTCAAGTCAGGTTTTTCTACTTGTAAAGCTAGACAGGTGGTATAGCACTGGTAAAAAATGTTTGGGAAAGATGTAAAGGACCTCCAGTGACAGAAATCCCAATAGGTTAGATAACTATCAGGCAGAAAAAGCATAGGTAGAGTTTATTTGCCTTCAAATGGTGGAATAACCTGAATGAGCTTTTGAAGACTTTTGCAGGATAAGTTTTCTGTTGTTCTAGAACCAGTTGCTTGTACTTTGAGTGGTAGTGTTTATTGCATAACCAGACTCCAGAAAAAGTACTGCTTCATGTGCGTTTTGGTCCAGACATTTTACACAAGTTACAGCTGATGCCTCCATGTATCCTGACTCACAGGTCATGTTCAGAATCTGTGCCCATTGACACCATGCTTTCAGTTGAGAACAACAATTACATTGCATACAGGGAAAGAGAGAAGCAAGGTGTTAATAAAATGCTTTCTTTCAATACCAAATGGATCAAAAATGAGGTTTTTTCTTTTTAAATTGCTTATTAAAAATGTCATTTGTCTTTAGGAAAAATACTTGTATCCACAAATACTTGCTTGCTTTGTCATTTGTGTTACCACTTTATAAAGCTAATAACATGCCAAGCCAGCTGTAATCCTGTTTAAATTTGGGGTTAAGCAGTCGGAGAGTTGTTACAAATATTTGATTCTTGACCTGGATCAAACAGATTCAATTTGAAGGATCGTCTGACCATTGTGCTTTCATTCCATACACATTATCCCTTTGCTAAGCATGTATTTGTGGCAGCCACGTAGTGTAACTGCTGTGTGGAGGCCTGATCTGAATAAAAATGGGATGCAATCTGACATGCACTATTTATTATTGAACCTGGTGCTTAACAAATAATTTATTTCTGTTTATTTCTTCTGTGTGTGTGGAGTAATGGAGTGGTTAGACATGGAAGAAAACAGTGCATATGTGCAGGTCCTGTCTTAAAATGAAGAGGCATGAAATATCAAGATGAAAAGAACTGGAGAATGATACATGATGTATTCAAATAGACCTCAAGTAAAGCCTCTGAATCTGTCACAAAGCAAGCCATCTCTCTTGAGCTTCTGCCATATTCCCCATATTTTCCATCTGTGCAGCATGAGGTTTCCTAGTTGTAGTGCCTGCAGCAAAAGCTTTGTATTCAGGATAAGGGGTAGATTTGCCATACCAAATTGTGAGTATGATTCCTTGTGGCATTCCAACTTATGAAGGCATCAAGTGCTGGAAACAAAAGGATTTGTACTGAAAGCTAGTTCTTGTGGTGGTATATGTGTGACAAGAGGTAGTTTGCTGGAATATAGTGGCTCCTTCATGGGGTCTCCCACACTGTTTTTAGGGACACTGATGTCCTCATCTCTTGATGTCTTTTAAATATCTGCAGATTTATGGGAAGAATGAAAGATATTTTAGTCTTTTCAGATACACTGTATCTTTTCTCACGTCTGAAGTCCATACATTTAGAGGAAAGACAAAAAAAGTATAGGCTGATAAGAGAACAGTTTGTACTTTAGTTATGTGTATTCTTAGCTTGCAAGCTGCATGTCACTAGATCTCCATAGCCTTAAACTAGAAACCACAGTGTCTTTTCTTGCAAAATACAGGTAGATTTGTGAAAACCCAACAATCATTTATCTTGTGGCTGCCTAACAACTGTAGTTTCTTTTTTCTTTTTTTTTTTTTTCTTTTCCCCCTGAGACGATGCCAACATTGAGTTTGGATGAGTAAACAAATCCATCTTTTAGAGTAGGCAGAACAGGACTGTATAGGAAATTCTTTGTGCTGATGCTGTTGAAATAACAAATATGCCTGATATGTCTGGTGCGAGAGTCTGAAAATGTTACTTGAGAAAGCTGCTATCACTAGACCTCACAAGAAAAAGATAGTTACCATGCTGACTTTATGACACAAGTCTATTCTTGCAATGACAGCTGCAGCAAACTATGGTGAGGCTTTCCTCGTCCCTTCAGCTCATCTCCTGACCCCTGAGTTGGGGTCTGTTTTCTCCTGTCTATTGCAAGTTGGGGAAAAGAAAATTTTGTAGCCGGAAACTGGTTTAGAGTGCACTGGTGCTGTAGGAAGTGCTACAGAACAGACTGTGCACTCAATGCCGTTTGAAGCCACCTGCTATCTCCTGCTTTGCACTGAACAAAAGCACATGGTGTGTAATACTGGTGATGAGAAACGATACTTGCAAATAGTCACAAACTACACTGCACCTTCCTCCCCACCAAAACCATCAGAGCTAATGACTTTTTTCTAGAGGACAGTAATGGTCAGATAAATGTGTTAAAAGATCAGACCCTTAGCCATCATAAGCAATTTTAAAGCCTTAAGCAGCAGAAGAATCAGGCCTTGCAATAAGGCGTCTTTTTCTGGAATAGATTTGCTACCGAATGAAGTTCCTGTTGAGAGCAATAAGAGGCTGTGCCTCAGGGGTCACACATCTCTCTGACCCTGTAAGTAGTGTATTTCTTATATGATGAAAGGTACAAGACCCATACCATCATTAGGGAACCAGGAGCATTCGAAAAGTGGGGGACAACAGAGTCCCAAGCTTCTGCAAAGTGTACTCAGGTGTACTGGAGTCCTAGCATAGCTAGAGGATAGGTGAATCTGAGTCTTCTAAACCTGGAGATTGGGGTTGAACCACAGTTTCTGCATCAGGAAAGTGTTGTCCCTACACAGAGCTCTTGTTTGAACCAGCTGCTTGTAAACCACAGGCTGTGGCTGCCTCTGTCATGATTTGCTGAAGCCTTAGCAAGTAGCCTTTTCCATTGACCTCAGATCCATAGATCTCTCCACCCTTTCTGTTCTTTCTCCTCTTACTGCCTTCATCATGTAAGAAATCTTATTTTTCGTTCTCAAGCATGTGGATGAAATCTCTGTGGATGGAACCTGGACAACTCTTTTCAAACAGAGTGGTGGTTTTTGATGGGGTTTTTTAGATAATCCTGAAATGAGTAGAAGATGTTATGGCTGTTAAGCCTGAATAAGGGTTTGAAAGTCTGTTCTTCAAAGATTTGTAAATCAGTTTATTTTCATCTTCAGTCCTAGTGCAGTTTCCAAAAGAGCCTGAAATTCAGGGGGAAGTTCCCTGTGGTTCTTATGCTATTGTCATTCTCTAATATCAGCTTTTATTGCTTTCCTCTGAATTTTACTTACTTGATGGACTGCATGATTAGAGCTATGTTGGCATCTTGTATTTCATAATGAAACACAAAAAGGAGGTGAAATCTAGCAATAATAAATGCAGCTGAGCAAGATTTTCAATGCACAGCACATATTTTCTACTTTAGAGATTCGTGTCATTCTGAGCGTTTGGCAGATGCACCAGAAAATACTGCAAGTTTGTGTATCCCACTATGATATGGGGAAATAAACTGGGAACGTATTTCTAATGATACGAGTGTAGTAGTAAATAGATGATATGTACATCTAACATTGAATTAGGAAAGAGAATAACAGTTTTGTAACTTGTTCAGTAGGTACTTGATGCAAAGCACTTGAAATCTAAATGGAGATCAGCAGATTTTGAGATGTACCTGACCATATTGCAAATAGCTTACGCAAAATGTGGTTTTTAAAAGCTGTTACCAAGCAGCAGATTAGAGTTGGTGAGTCTTGTTTATTCTTTATGTGGCTTTTCTGGCAAAGTGAGGAACTGGGCTTGTATCTAAAGCCTCATTAATAAAGCATGGCTATATTACTATTTTATTATTTTTATTTAATTGTCTGTAAATGCCAATAGTCAGGAATAATTAATAGCTATTTGGAAAATACAAATCCATCATGGATGCATTTTAAGCTCCAGCTGAGGTTCTGGATGTTCAGTAGAACAAAACAAAAAGCATCTTCTTGTATGCACACTATCCCTCTTCCCTTTGTCCTGCTCCCATATCTGGCCCGCCACCACCCCTGACATATCCCATATCTGACACCCCACCCCCCCTCCTTGAAAGGAAATAAAAATGTATATTTTCTGCAGAAAATAAAATATTTCCTTCAAAACCATCTGAGACTTACAGCTGAAGACAGATGAACCATTCCTGCTAAACTTGGTGCATTTGGATAGTTCCATTGATCTCTATGGGGCTACTCCTGTGCTGTATTTTTGGTCCAGTAATTATCACTTTGTTCATTGTAGTTTTGAAGGCTGTTGTAATTGTTACAGGAGAATCAGAAGGACATAGGCAGTATCTGAGGCTAAGAAAGAGGCCAACATAAATGCCTCACCATTCCAGATGGGGTGCCATAGGTGTTCCAGTCTTCTACATGTATTCTGAAAAGACTCAAGTATTTGACTGGTGCTTTTTAAGCTTTTAATGTTTCAATAATAGCAGTAGTCCTGTGTGAATGTTACTGTGGTGTGACACAGCACTCAGCCAGTACTAAAGTTATCCCTTCTCTCACTGTATTGTAGGGCAGCACAGCTTCAGTGCACCAGTGTTACAACTTGCACCCCAGAATTTGGTAAGCTGGAACAATTCTGGGGCTGCACAGACTGTAGGTTTAGAGCATGGAAGAACATATTTCAATATATATAAAGATCACTAAATGCAATCTGTCATCTAGGCTTTTCTGTTTATTAAAGGGAGAGCGCAAAAAAGAAATTCTTCTCTTGCTGGGAACAATTATCTCCAAACTGGGAAAAGCCTACTGAAAGACTGAGCAAGGTCTTCACTTTACACAAACTAAAGTTCCTTTCTCTGCACTGCTGATGGTTTATGTAAAACGCATCACCACCACTCACTGGATTCTTGTGGGTGAGAATAAAGTCGATAAACCTGTAGACTAGTGATTTTTTAAAATATCTATAATGATGTATACACATAAACATATGCAGACACCATTGAAACAAGTTTCATGCAGCCAGCTCTGCGAATAATCTGCATGGAGATTTCATTTCTCACTTTGCCATAGTTACCAGACTAGTCTGTCAGATTTGTCAGTTTGCTGTTTACTGATGAACATTTTGTTGTGACATCCAGATTTATAGCTCTGATACTTCAATTTTCAAATGTTGCCTGCAGCCAAGCTAAAGACAAAGAAGCTATACAGCTGCTTATATTCAAATGTTTTGCTGGAATGGAAAGCCTACTTTTCCTCCCTTGCCTTAGAAAGATCCTGAAGCATCATAATAATGGCACACTCAGCTACTTTCATGTTGCAAATCCTATGCCATGCCATTGTGTATATTGCTAACATTACAGTATTAAATCCATGTTGGTAATTCTCTGCCTCCTCCATAATTGATTCTTTGTGAAGATACGGATTTACTGGGTTTCTGTCAGCTTCTTGTGTTACAACTTGGAGGTGGTGCTGTGTGCCTTTGCCATGTGGTGTGATTTGCAGTCACCTGGCTGCTCCAGTCAAACATGAACTGCGTCTGCTCATACGTAATATAAAATGTAGTAATGTATTACTGTATTTTTTGTGCATCTCTCTTGAATATCAACTCTTCAGCAGTAATTGAAAACAAGGCCTGTGTCTAATTTCCTCATCCCTGATACATGTACACTGATAGTGCAGTGGAAAGTTAGGAGCAGGAGAGCCACTGGGATAGTGAGGGCAGGGCTATGGATATTGGAGACCAAAAAGAAAGGGAGCTTGGGGAAAAAATCCACCTTTGTGCCTCTGGCAAACCTGCAAAATGTTGCACTCTTGCAGAAATGGGATTTGTTTTTTACTCATTTCATGTGCATAGGAAAGCTGAAGAAGAGGAAGCTGATAATGATGCTTGTGTGGAACTTATTTTAACCTGATATCAAGATGCCTATAGGACTCCATTAATGACAGGTGGCTGAATGTTCCCAATTTCTGTGGATGCCAAGGACTCAGCCCAGTTCCTGTGTTTTCTGCTAGGAATCTTGATGATAGGGGGTTACAGCTGGAACAGGTTATGAGGCTTTCTACAATACAGGCCCTTGTCCTGTAAAGGTGGGGTGGAGTGGACTTGCTTTGGTAAGACCTTTCTTATATTTTTTCCTTCAATACAGTTCTTGAATGTGAGGTCACAGTCTGTCCCTCTGCATTTTACTCATGGTCATGATCAATACAATACTGAAAATTTCTGTTTCAATGGAGTTGCCTGTGTGATTCTTTATAAAATCAGGCCTCTAAAGTTTTGGTTGCCCATTCTCCAAAACCAGATTTTTTGTTTCAAAGCAAGATAAATGAGTAGGGACACAGATGCAGACCTGAATGATGCTGGACAGACACTTGCAACAAAGAAGATTGGCAGGATCAAAACAACAAAAGGCTAAATTTAAATCTGCATTAGTTTATTCAAATAGGTTTTGAAACATTTACCAGCAGCTTTGAAATGTTGCCAGCAGGCTGTTCAAAATAATAACAAACAACATTTTCTCACTTAGAGCTTATATAAATAATAACAAAAATAAACTCCTCAACTTTTAGCATTTCTTTTTCCCACCTCTTGGCAGCAGCAAATCTGGTATCTGCTTTCTCACCAATAATTGCATTTCCCCCCTTTATTCATTGCCCTGTTTCTCATTAATGATCTCTCGCTGGCTGCAGTCTTCTATTTTGAGAAAACAAAGACCCTTGAAGATAATTCTTTTATTAAATGTATGTAAAATGGTGGTAGGTCAGTTCTGTGGTACACCACTCTTGACAGTCTCTCTTGACACTTCCCTCTGTGTTAAAAATGACATTATTTGGTATTGTGGTAAAAATGAGCAGGAGGGGTAAGAGAGGACCTTTTATGAGGTGAAGTCTGGGATATGCTTGTCCAACAAAGAAGCTCATTCTAGATGCTTTCCACTATGGAAACAGTAGTCAAGGCTGTGAGGTGACTTAGCCATGGTAGACTGACGACTCAGAGCCATTTCCCAAGTACCTTGAAGGTATTTCTTAAAAAAAAGATGATGATGGATTTTTATGTCGTTTTTTTTTCTTACCTGTTTGCTGCCACAAGAGTTGTGTAGAACTTGGCTGATGGCCTGTGAATCTCAGAGAGACTGGGAGTGCTTATTATGAAGATCATACTAAGGACATAGCTTAAACTTGCATATTCATCTGGTTTTTGACATGTCGTACATCCTGTACTTCTGTAGTCCATCAACTGCAATTACAATAATGCAAAATGTCCCTCTCTGTTTTGTTTCTTATGATAATTTTTGTACATAAAACATATGTGACTCTAGCTGGCCAACAGTGCTTCTGATTTGCTTATTCCATACAAAAAAGAGGAAAAAATGATGGCCAGGGTCCCCTAGAAAGATTTTACTAAAGCCTTTTGAAATGCCTGGTCAGTGAGCACCCATCTTGGGGCTTGAGTCTAGGTTTACTGTGTCAATCTTGAATCTCCAGGATTTGCTGATTGAACTGATTCATTTAAATTTGGATGTACTCTCTGCATCAGGGCTTGGGTTCCCTTTGTGCACTTTACATTTGTCTTCATCTTATGACTCTCAAGCAGTCTATTCAGCCTGTCTGCTCCTGAATTTGCCTTGAGAAACTCTAGGTGGCATTGCCAAGTGTCCATCATCTCAAGGAAGAGTTATTTATTCCTGATTGTCCCTATGACATGCAGTGAATGTAGAAAAGGAAAATTGAGCAGGGGTTTTGAGATGTTTAGAAGTTTAAGAAAACACTCTGCAGATTTATTGAAACAATTTAGAAAAACAGCAGCTGCTGACAGTGCCCATTTACTTGATACCATGTTTGACAAAATTATGTGCCTTTAATTCGGGGTGCGATCTAAATGGAATTACAGTAGGTCACTCAGAGACTTCATTTAGTTTCAGAATCGGGATCTCTGTTCTATGACTAATAACAACATCCCAGTGAATTCAGGTGGTATCTGTGTGGCTCACCTAGTATCCTCTGCAGAATAAAGAAGACGAAAGAATTAAAGCAACTCCTTGTATGTGGAAAGGAGGTTATGCACTAGGTGCCAGGAGACAAGCCGTTCAGAGCACATCTACCAGCTGTTGTTGGGGTGATACAATAGAGAAGTGAATCAAGACAGGCGGCAACCCTGGCTCGGGTTTTAAATGGAATTTAGGCCAAGTGACTGCAGGGTCTGTCCGATTTTGGAGCTGATTTATATTTCTGAGAGCAAAGCACATGTCTACACCATGCAAAATTAGGTGGTAAAAAGATGCCTTAGTTAGCAGAGATGGTGCTGGAAATAGGAAATATATAGCTGGATTAGTGAGGTGGTAGAGTGGATCATGCAGGACCTGCTGAACTGATGTACAGGTGCAGCTATGCTGGTTCTAGGGTTTAAGTCTATGGAGCTGGGCTCTGTGGAGTTCCCACTGAGGTGCTGCCTCAGACATTCTGAGCTGCAACATGGCTATTGCTCTAGTTTTCTAAAACGCTTCTGAAAAATAATGTTCCTATTCCTTTGTGGTTTAGACCTTACAATACCATCAGAAACAACTCTTGAGTATTTTATAATCTGGACCAAATTGTCTTTCAGTTTGGGGAAATCAACTTTTTAACACGTTTTTAACTTGGGGACCAAAATGAGTCAGAAAATATTTCTTAGCTGTGTAATTTGCTAAATAGTCCTTGTCACTGGGATTTTTCTAATGTTGTTCACTTTTGAATGTAATCTTGCTGGCAGAGGCTGTTCTATTCCAGGAATAATTTACTCTCAAAGGATGTTGACTGTTAATGTTTCCACTGTTACCTTCATATAGTGGAAGATAGAAGCTATCTTTTCACCATAAAATGGGGATTTTATTTTTCTTTTTTTTCCACTCAAACAAGAATATTGATCTAGAGATAACTAGCTCACTGTAAAACCAAAGCATAACAGAATATCACTCCTTCCCCTCTGCCAAAAAAAAATCCCCTTCTATTTTTCCCCTCCTCCCCAGCAGTGTGATGATAGTTTATACGTCTGACTATAATTATGCATACTGATAAAATAAGCTATGCTTCTTCTCTGTTACTTATCTCAATGTAAAGTTCTATTTTGCCATAACAGAAGATACATTTTACTGTTACTACTCCCTTTGCTTAAAGGAGAACTTCTGGTTGTGTGGGGTGTGGGAGAGTGTTTTAATGCCTGTATATAAAGCGACATACTCAATACAGGAACATACAAATTTTGGGCAGCTATGGGGTTGCCAACTATTTTTTATTCCAGTCTTGATTGCCCCTTAGTGTTTCCACCACTGAAGACTCCTGGCAGGCTGAATTCGATTGCAGTGAGATGAAAGACCCAAATGACCCAGTAGGGCAGAAAAAGAACATGAGTGCAAACTACTTTTGGAAAGTACTGTGTGAAAACAGATGGCAACAGATGTTGATAGGAAGATGTAAGGAAATCCAAACAGATAACTGCATGCAGAGCCTACCTGAATGATATGCTCAGAGTACGTGCAAAGTGAGATGGGGGATTCCATTTGGCTTTGGAGTTAATGGACCACTTCAAGCAGGCACATGCTTGCGATTGGCTTTGCATGCAGAAGTAAATCTGAGTGAGAGGAAGGATGTTTAGGTGGGAAATTGGGTTCACAGTCAAGCTTTATTGCTCACGTGTAACCACTCTACCTCAATTTCCCACCTAAGAGTGCCCCCGTCCCTCAGGTGTATTGTGAGGGTGAGAACAGGGCTTGTTACAACAAGAGTAAACCTTTTTATAAATTATTATTATTAATAATTTACCCAGTGTATTATTGTCAGTCTTCACTTGTATAATTTGCATTGTTATTGCATTTGCCTCTAAAGTTTCATTTACAGTATATTCACAACTCAAAATGAAACTGTCATTTTTTTCCCCATTTCACCTAGTTTTGATGTGAAACTGCACACTTTTCATGGTTCTTTAGATCACAAAGCTCTGCTTGAGGCTGGGCCCCAGTTGACTGAATAGTTATGCAAACATTAGCAAATTTTCCCTTGAGCTAAGTTTCATGTTTGCAATGAAACCTGAACTCAGGCAAATTTTGTGTGGTTTTCATTGCAAACCTGTAGGCAATGCAAGAAAGCTGTGCATTTTCCTGTCTGCCCTCTGGAATGGTCTAATTTTTCGTTTTTTTCAGGTCTCCCATGTTAATGTAATAGCAGAGTCATTGTTAATTTTCAGTTTAATATCTCCATGTCAGCCATCAGGTAGAGTGTTTGCTGTAATTTTTGCAAGGCACTTTTAGTAATTTGGGCAATTAGAGTTTGAGTGATGGTTTGCATATTAAGGTTTTAGCCAACACATGAGAAAGTCTCCTTTTTCTTCTTGGCATAGTCTGAAAACCCAAATGTACTTTTTTTGTTTACTTGTTTACAAGCATGTGTCATTTGAAACAGAAGGCCAGCTGATTAGTGTGAATGTCTAGTCCCCTTCTGCCAGATTTTATATTTGGGCTAGAGTGGCGGATGGCTGTTGTTTCTGTAGACTGGCAAGAAGTGTAATTACACAGAGCCCTTCCACCCCCTTACGGCACACTTGGAGTGTTTACTGCTGTGCTTTTCAGTCCACAGAAATCTGCCCTTGGTGCGGGGACCCTGCTGGCTCCAAGCAGGGCTAATTGAACTTTTGCCACCAGCAATAATTATCAACAGTTTTACCTAAAATTCCTCAGTTATACAATGTACGTAATATACAAGGTCTAGGTGTTTTTGTCCTTTTTATTTGTGTTTTGTTGTTGGTTTTTTTTTCCTCATAGGGAAATGTTTTTTGTTTTCCGCTCCATTTCAATTCCTTTTTCAGCCAGTTATGCATAAGCAATTAAATTTTTTTATTAACAACCTACAGGAAGTCTTTTACCACTCTCCTTCCCAGCCCTACCCCACGCCTTCCCTCCCTCAACACAAAAAAAGGAGTACTTGTAAGGTAGTTCATGAGTCCATAATCTTGATTTATTAAACTGAGATACCTTTGCCTGTATGTGATTTGAGGCAAATTAGGAGTTCTTGTTGGTGCTAGTTTGCAACCCCAGATGACTTAGCTTTGAACAGAAAACAAAGCCAAAAAGTTTGCAGCAGTCCTGAAGTTGCAGAGGCTGAGGCTGATCTTACTCCCATGCTTTGTCGAAGTCTCTCCCCCTCAACAGGGTTAGAAGAAAACAGCATGTGCCCTCACTGACTCCCAGGCATAGCCTGGTCTGTTCGCTTCAATTCCCAGTGGAAATGGTGCATTTACACGGAAAGACAGGAGGTTGCAATGAAATGGCTGAGATGCAGTTTTCTTTTATGGGTCCTGGTGCAGTTAGGGAGTCACCTTGTGCAGAGGGATCTGCTGGGAGGCTGAGGCTTCTGTCCGGCCCTTGTAAAATATGTAACTGAAATAACTGGTGAATTCCTTTTTATCTAGCAGGACAGTTAATAGCATACTAGTCTATGAATTATTTTATCCCTTGCTAGCTACGGATATATCATAGAAAAACAGGAGCTGTGATGCTCCAAATCTGGCTGTTTGCATTCTAGTACCCAAGGGGTAATGAAAATCCAGTACTTTTCAGAAAGAACTCTTTATGACCAACTGTTCATTGCACAATGTGGCATAGAGGGTATAAATTAGACAATTTAAGGCAATCAATTTGTGTCCTGAAGCTTAGCATTTAGAGACTTATTTAGATACAAAATTGTCCTTTTTATTTATATTATAATGTTACTAATGCTTAAATGTTTTAAAGTGCACACCTGCAGTGTGCACTGGCAGCCGAAAACCCAACTGTATCCTTGGCTGCATCAAAAGAAGTGTGACCAGCAGGTCGCAGGAGGTGATTCTGCCCCTCTACTCTGTGCTTGTGAGATCCCACCTGGAGTACTGTGTCCAGCTCTGGAGTCCTCAACAGAGAAAGGACATGGACCTGCTGGAATGGGTCCAGTGGAGGGCCACAAAGATGATCAGAGGGATGGAGTACCTCTGCTGTGAAGACAGGCTGAGAGAGTTGGGTTTTTTTATCCTGGAGCAGAGAAGACTCCGGGGAGACCTCATACCAGCCTTCCAGTACCTAAAATGGGCTACAGAAAAGATGGGGAAGGACTTTGTTAGGAAGTGTAGTGATAGGACAAGGGGTAACGGTTTTAAATTGGAAGAGGGGAGACTTAGATTAGATACCAGAAAGAAATTCTTTCCTGTGAGGGTGGTGAGGCACTGGAACCAGTTGCCCAGAGATGTTGTGGATGCCCCATCCTTGGAAGTGTTTAAGGCCAGGCTGGATGAGGCTTTGAGCAATCTGGTCTAGTGTGAGGTGTCCCTGTCCATGGCAGAGGGTTTGGAGCTTGAAGGTCTTTAGGGTCCATTCCAACTAACCACTCTATGATTCTAAAGAGATCCCATTTATTCAAGCATGTGCACAGTACCCCTCAGTGGAGATTTTGTTGGTTAGAGGGAAAAACAGGGCTTTTTGCATTGGGAGCAAAGCAAAGCTCTCAGAACAACGTCCTTTACAAACTTAGGGACATTATTTTTGCTTTTCAGTGTTTAGCAACCAAATATTCTTGTTTTGTTAGTATTATTTTGTTACCTCATTCGTCTTCCTCCTTTGTGAGGCTAAATGATCTTTCTCTGTCCCAAGTCTTTTATGTGAATATGGTTAGTCCTTGAGATGAACATCCATCTGATGAAAGAGAAACAGAAGGCATCACAGTGATTAAGCTATGGGTTTAAAGTTAGTTTTGTGCATGCAACAAATGCATAAAAGCATACAAATGCATACATTTATGCTTATTACAGCCTGATATGGATACATAATTTTATATACTAGCTTCTGCCCAAACATTTTATGCTAGTTCATCAAATAGCAACAGGCCCATTCTCACCTCTCTCTGTATGCTTATGCAAGTGTTTAGGTGAATTAAGTGGCATGCAATTTTAAGATGAAGGATAGATGTAAGAAAATTCTGTAAAACATTCATGGCAAAGCTTGTTTATTGGTAGTCATGGAGAAAAGCACAGCAGGTCATAGTATGCTAGCTAAATAAATTTAGAGCATGTAGGTACTTGGGCTGTAGCTGTTTAATGAGAACCTGATTATGCCTTTTTATCCATCTGCCCTCCAGCTTGGCCGTACAGGGATGGGAGGAATTATAACATGCAGCGTATGTCATGGCAAGCACATTATTTTGAACTTTCCTTCAAGTATAGAGCCCCGTTCTCTTTGAAAGCATGCAGTTAGCCACAGCTAGTAAAGCAGGGGTTTGGCATTTTTCAGCTTTGCTTGGTCTGTTTGCTGTTCAGGTAATATTGGCATCTCTTGGCACATTTTTTGTTGGTTTGGTTTGGCTTAGGCTTTTTAGCATGTCTCCCTCTCACTCCTCTGACTTAGAATTCTGAACCCTGTTCCCACTGCCTCACCACTCAAACTCATGCTCAATCCCTCACTATTTTCATTGCAATGGAAAAATCAGAAGTGACATGCAACAAGTCTGTATGATTCTTGTACAACACCTGGATTGTCTGCGTACCCTGGCAGTATTCACTACTCTGCAACAAGGATAGAAGCAGCCTTTTATTGCTGACACTTGTGTTTTCATGAAGTTCCTCTGTCAGAGTATGTAATACATTCCTGTATTTATTCATACTAGTTTCACAATTTGCTGGGAACTATTAAAAATATTTGAAATGCAGAAATTTTTATGTAGTCCCACACTTGTGTACACAGACTTGAAGTCCATATACCTCCACCAAATGACACAAGCTGGACACAATTGCTGTCTGCAGTTTTTCTCCTGTAGATTCTTTCTCTGGCTGTTTGAGTACTGGGTGAACTTCAACTCTGAACAGTTTGTTAATGTTTAATGAAGTTCAACGATCTCTGGTGCAAAAATGTTTGTTTGCAGTGTGCAGTTTTGGCTCTATCATAATTACAGGTGAAAGAGGTTCTAACACAGGATTTTTAGCCTTTCAGATTAGCATTACTACATCAGCTTACTTCAGGCTCATCAGATCATTTGCTTTCTATGAATATCTTTTCCTGCCTCCCTACATCCACCCCTTGGTTCCTATGTTTTTTGTCTATTTTTTTCTTTTTAGCTACACACATTTTTAAATATTTCTTTGCTGCTTAAATCAGAATTTCCCCTGATTTAACATAGTAAACAAAACCATGGACAACATGGAAAACATCTGAAAAGATTAATGCCAGCTGCAATCATGTCAGCAGTGCAGTTTATATTTAGAGGGGAAGCGTGCTGGAGACGAGGTGAAGAGTTCAGACTGGGATTCAACCTGAGTGCTTGGATCTGAGTGAGGAAGGACAGACTGCTGCTAGGACTGAGCTGGTCTTCCTAGCTCACGTTTGTGCTGCTGCTTTCAGTCTATTAACAGGGCTTTTCCTTCTGCAGCCTTAGAAAGGCTACTTGGAAAGAGGAAGATGCACCAACACCCACCCTCTAGAAGCCACAAATTCAGACAAAAGGAACTTTTGATGCTCTCCATTCTTGCAAATTATCTGACTCTTAATTCTTTGTCCTGCTTAGTGGACCACAAGGCCCTATACTGAGTGTGAGCTTTACTGTCTTGATACTTACATGTCCCCTTTTAATGCATATTGATCACTTACGCCAAAATTCATGACTTTATTCCTACAGTTCTCTTTTCATGGAGGGAACTATTTATGGATCCCCATGTTACAGATGAGACATTACTGCTGACAGAGTGATCACAAAACAAAATTCCAGCAGAACAAGAATGAAGCAAGACACTGTTCGATTTTGACAGAAACATAGCTGAAATGTTAATAGGTTTTGAACCTATCACATCAGTAGCCTTTGCAATATTTCCTCTACTTCTTGATGATCAATTTCAGGAGAAAAAAAAAGAATCCAAGGCATTTTTCTACATCTCTGATTCTTGCTCAAAAGGTACAAAAAGAAAGTTTTTTAAACACAGTCAAATGCACACAGTCAAGCATTTTTTAAAAGGTCTTATTTCATGTCTTTTTAAAATAAGAAATTGAATGATATGAGTTAGTGAGGGAATGTTCTTTCTTCAGTATTGTTTGCACTAATATATTGCTGAAAGGGAGGATCAGATGTTCCAGTCAGTGTAAAACTGGAAACCCTGAAATAATAGTTTTGTAATATTGTGATTCAAAAAGATAAGAAATTCATAGCTACCTGTCTGATAGCACTGCAGCTAGTCTAGAATCTCGAAACTGGAAAAGAAAGCCATTGCCTCAAATGATGCCATTTATTAGCTGAAGGAAGTGAAAACTTCCTAAAAAATGACATGGAAGCAGTATAACCAAGCATTTTTTATTATTATTTTAATTTTGCGTTTGGGGAGAATGGGATGAGCAGCTCTTATGCCTTAATATATGAAGAAAATAGCAGTCTTAATTGCATCAGTATGGTTTAATGGCAAAAGGCTTCATAACCACAGTAATATCTATTATGTCTTAAGTAAGATTTTTTAAATTTCTGAAAAGATTAAAGGAGTGGTAACATATGTATTGCTGTCAGCCAGGAGAAAAAGCTCTTCCTGAGGTTTTCTAGTGTTCCCTCTCAGTACCCCCTGCACCTGCCAGAATGAAGGGATCCTGCAGTGAAGGGGTTAAAAAAGCACCAGGGTAAGCTGTGTAGCTGAATTTATCTTGGTAACCCAAGATCTTCATGAATGTGGAACAGTGTAACTGCCGTAGCTATTCTTGTACTGTCTTCCCCACCAAGTCCTGACATGCTTTCGTCCATGCATGCTCCTTGAGTTTCGCTTCAGGGGGAAGTTTGGGGGAGATCTGGTGACAAACAGGCCTCAATCCCTTGCATGCTTACTGAATCAAGTTGTTTATATTTTCTACACATCCTGCTTTTGTTATGCTGGGGCTTTTATTTCCTTGTCTTTTATTGTACTCTTGCATACTAATTAAGATTGCAAATTATTTGAAAGTTGTCATTAGAAAGCAGAAAACAAGTGCGAGCCTTGATTTTTATTTTTTTTTTAAATTTTATTAATTCTTATAACCTAGCATTTAAACAAACACACAGGTAGGCAAAGGAAAACTGTTGCTCATGCTCACAAGAGTATTGTGGATTGACAGATTTAGACACAGATTCCTTACAGATGGCAATTGTAGAGCTGCATTATTGTACAATCATGATGGAAGGCAGAGCTTTTTGCCTAGATTTGGCAGTTCCTTGCCATCCTGGTGATCTTACAAGGGGCAATGAATACTTCTCTGAAGACAGCAATTTCTGAAATTATCACGTGACAAAAAGTAAATTTGTTTTATTTACTGTAGACACTGGCTTGTACCAAATCCCGATTCAGAATATGCTGTGGGCTTGGGAGAAGTTTGAATTGCATTTCTGCAAACTAGCTACCTCCCTATCCTGTTCATTTTCCTGCTAAAATCTTTGTATACGTTGGGCTAAATCCTAGATCCGAGTATCTCTACCAATGTATCCAGCCAATCTGGCATGGGATATAGCTCCGACTTCTCCTTGTGCTGAGAGATATGTTTTAGTATTGCTCTCAGAGTGAATATTATATACGGGAATGTGTATCGCCTTTGTCTTCCAGCGTATTGTATTCAAATGCAACTCAGCTAATGTCTAGAAGCACAGTGTTTATGAGGCAAGTGAAGTGGGTTGCATATACTCAGGCTGTTTTAGAGCTCTTTACTTATTCCAGGCCCTGAAGTTCAGGAAGCAGCCAAACTGGAACAATCTGTACTGGAACAATAAGATGAAAGGTTGGGTTTATAGACTGAGCTGATACTTAGCATTTGTGGGACTGGGATTGTAATAGTGCCGTTGCTACTCAGCTACTTGAAGCAGAATTTTGATAAATCATTTATAATCTCCCCGTGTAAGGGAGATTTAAGCTAGACTTTAATTAGATGAAACTCATTTTATCCAGAAAAATAATATCCCCAGGATGAGGTTGTTATGCTCTATTTTCTCTTAAGTCTCTGAAACTTATTAGTTTCAAGAAAGGACTTTTTAAAGGGAGAACATTCTTTGGGATTGACTGGATGGGTGCAGCAATGGAGGTAGGTACCATTATCTTTGGTCCCTCTCCTAAAAAATATGTGTGCACAAATGTCTGTGTGTCTGTGGATCATCTTGCTTCTTTTTGGGGATTTTCCTTTTTATACTTCTTGACAAACTTTTGGTTGTACAGTAATAATTGGCCTCCATCTTATTATTGCAAACCATTACATTTGTATCTGCAGACATGAATAAATATTTAGGAGAAACATTTTTGTTTATGCCTAAATAAAGAAGCTGTAGCTTAGTTATCTTTTCATTTATCTGGAGGATTTTGAGTTAATCTGGAAAAGACCAAGTGTCAATATTTTCAAACTAAACTGTAATATCTAAAATGAACTGCTGAAGCTTAGAGATGTTGGAGACCCATTTTTTAAAATGGATAACAGAATGTTTCTCTCTCTGGAAAAGCAAACCATAAGCTTAGAAGTGTAATTCTAGGCTTCCAGTTTTGAAAATAATGGTTGATACTTCCTCATCTCTAAAATTGGTTATCTATTCTGAAGGAACGTTGTGAACTTGCATATTCTCATTCTGAGAAGTGCTTTGAGATCAGTTAATATGAAGTACTGGAGGAGCTATAGCATAGAATTCTTCCAAATTAGCAGAACTTTTTTTTTTTTTTTTTTTTTTTTTTTTTTTAAACNATTTTTTTTTTTTTTTTTTTTCTTTTTTTAAACCTGCTCCTTCAAGGCTGGAATGATGTTTGCTCAACTGCTAACATGATTGTGGTGAAAGATGCAAATAACATAAAAAGGAAAAGCAAGTGCCTTGATGAACTCTGTAGTAAATACATCTAGCTATTACAAGGAGACTTCCTTTTTTGGGAAAGAAAGTTTCTACTCAGCACATCAGAAGTTCCTTTCCTTCCCAATTCTGTGCGAGAAGAAACTTCACAGTTTACAAGGCTGTGGTCTTTTCAGTAAGCTGATACAAGAAATGCTGACTACATGCCTTGCCCAGCAGTATGTGGTCAAGTGCATATTAATAAATAAAAAACCTCTTAGTGGCTTGGCCCAAATTCTTTTGGCTCTATAGGTACTTGCGTGCTGTATGTGGGAACAGGAATTGAAATCCTCTGAAATCCTGCTACAGCTGAGTGTTGTTTTAGACTACTAATGAAGGAGGTGAGAAAGGAAGCTCTCACTCTGCAGACAGACATCTGTACTGATTTCTCAGCAACTTGATGTTGCTTGAGATCTCCTATATATGAAGGACAGTCAGTAATACTGTCCTTCTCGGGGCAAAATTTGCCAGATTGGTTTAAAAAATGTCCAGCAAAGGGCAGCAGGACTGGGGGAATGCCTAAACTCCAGTGCATTGCTCAAGGGCAATCTGAGAGAGTGCTGTTGGTTCACTCTTCTGGAACTCTCCAAGTTTCTCGCATGTGAGAGCTCTTTAGTGGGGTGTTTCTGAGAAGCCAAGTTCATGGATGATAATACACATCTCAGTAGTACAAATGCTAGTATCAATGAGCGAAAATTACTTAAACACAATTCCAACTTCTGAGCCCTTGTATCAAAAGACTAGGGTAACAAATATGTCACTCCTACAGTTTGTTCCTTTTCTTATAACTTAAAATTGAAATCTAATAAAGGCAAAAGTCCTTATTCAGCATGAGCCTCATGGTTAATAAATGGAATTTAAAACTCCTCAAAGGACCTTTAGCTTTTTACCTTTTCTGAATCTGTTAGCCATAGAGGGCATAAGGGTGTTGCTCACACCTCAGTGTCCCTGTTTGTGTAGACGGGCTTAACTCATGCTAAGGTGTTATAATCCGAGTGCAAAATTGTAGTGAACTTAAGTGGAGTTATTGAAGATGTGCCCACCAAGGGCACCTTTGAGGGGCTGGGCTCACCTCTGTGAGCAGGTGTGAGGGTTTTGGTGCCTCATTCCCTTTGAAATGAAAACACTCTTCAAGAGTCCTGCCCTGACTTGCCGACACCTGACAGCTGCTGTTGTGGACTTGTAATAATTTGTATAAATTCAAGTCTTCACTGGTCTACAATGGCACTTTCTTGCCTGCCTGGAAAAGGACGGTGACTTTCCTGTTCTGGAGACCATTAACAGCTTTGTCCTCCATCATCACGTGTATCTAAGCACTGGAGAAAATGTGAAACACAGGCTGTTAGGAATAGGAAATCGAAGGGTGGACTGAAGCTGCGAATGGGAGTGAAATGTGGGGAAAGAGTGCTGTACTGGGAGCATGGTACCTGGGCTGTCAAAGTCACTGTTGTGAACTTAGGCAGGGCTAAGGCTTACTTGTGTGTAAGTCACTGGGACAACTAGCATACATAATGAGTTGGGTTAAGTCAGTTGTGGAATCCTAGTTGCTGCGTGATATTTTCACAGTCCTTTGTAACATAAGGGGAGAAAATTTAACCTATTAAGTAAATTTGAGAATACATGCTGTGGTACCTGCTAATTTCTTTGGACTCTGCATCTACAAGGGGTTGCTTTTCAGTAAGCTCATGCCATCTACCCTCCAAGTGCTAACTCCTTTTTAGAAAATTGATTGTATTAAAAAACAAAACCAAAGAACAATAGCCCCTACCCCCAAACAGGGAGCTGCTTAAAAATTAAAAATGTTTTGAAAAAGCTGCCTACCAATTAGTTTTCTCAGCAGCTCAGTATTATAAAAGATTATATCCAATTCATCTCAGAGCTACAGATACAGGTCTTGCAGAGCCTGAGTCTAAGATGAGTTGGACTGCATCTTTGGATACTGTGAATTAGAGCAGCTCTCCTGGCACAAATATGGTACTGGCCAACCTGTGTCACCTTAGGATTTGTGTAAAAGCAGGTCCCTTTGTTAGAAAACAAAAATCATGTTCAAATATACTAACTGCTTTTTTAACTTCAGCTAATTTTTATGATTTTTTTCCATTTGTTAGCTATTTTGATCTCATATATGAACTTGGGTTGTGGTGTTTGGGGAGAGAAAAAAAAATGTATTTGAAAAGAGGAAAGTAAACCAAAACCATCTATTTTGAAATTATATGAAACAGCTGACTTTTTATTGGCAATTTTTTTTAAAAACTGATGAACATTTTTTGTATCCCTAATTCTTTTTTTCCTTTCTTTCAAAATGTTCTTTTAATATTGCAGTGTGTGAAATCAAGTAAATTCCTATAAGCCTGTCCTTTGCTGAACTGTTACAGTATGCTTTTCCTTCAAGAGGTGCTGCTTAGACCTTGACACAGGATTCCTCCACTTACGTACCCCTCTGATCTTCTGACCGAGTCTCACAGCAGGTTCTTTTTACTCTCCTCTGACCCTTTTGCTATTGTCAAGGAGCAGCATCAGGTCCCAATTGGCCAGTTAAGACTTTCTCAGGTGTAAAGTGGTGGAGTAACTGCTACAGTCTCTCCCTTTCTTCCCAGCCAAGGAAGCAGGAACATCTGGGTTGGAAATATTTCAGAGCCAACAGCAGTTATATACTGCTTTGCTCGTTTTCAACTGATGTACAGTTCTGGAATGTGTGCAGGTAAATGATGTTTATTAAAACAGCTCCTTTATGTGGCTGAAGATGCAGAGGTCCTTTCATGGCAGCAGGTGAAACAGCTGAAGAGATTTAACATCTCTGCACCCTGCATCGTTTGCAGTGACTAACCTCTACTGAAGGCTACAAACTTCACCGTGCTGCCAGTTGTGCTTCTCTTGATACAATTCCCAATTACCAGTTTCAGTCAAAACGAGCTGGGTTGGCACAGACCTTTTACATTGCTTAAATTATCTGGGCTCTTGAATGAAACAGACTAGAAATGACCAACGAAGCAGCTCATCCAGCAGGTCTAAGGAGGCAATAACCCTTGGCAGAAGGGCAGTAATGAATAACTGGCACTGGGTTAGAGCTTGTAGCTTCCTCAGCTGGCGCTGCTGCAACTGGAAGAGGGTGGCCATGGACAGCCCAGGCTGTCTGCCTGTGAGCTGGGGCCCTGTGTTCACTGCTGGATCCTTGCCTTTGCTCCCTGGATATGTCTAAGTGGTGGAATGCTGGATAATCATCTCTCCACTCAGTGTGTTTACCAGGCTACACAAAAGGCAGCGGTCCTACCTCTCCCCAGTAACAAATAAACAAATCTTGTGGCACATCCTTAATGCACTGCTGGCAACACCAAAACAGTGTGTGACAACTTGCGCCACACTGCTTTGTGGGGCAAGGTAGAGCTACAGATATCCCAGACTAAATGTCCTCTTTCATGCTGTTCCTAGGTTCTCAGCCCTTTGCATAGCTGTCTGGGTTCCCAGAGAGAAGAGAAAATAATTATTCCCTTCTTCCACCTCCTTGCCACCTGTTTTGGAATGTGCTATAAAAGTCCTCTCACAGAATCACAGAATTATATGGGTTGGAAGGGACCTCTGGAGATCATCTAGTCCAACCTCCCTGCCCTCCTAGAGCAGTTTGCACAGAAACTTGTCCAGGTGGGTTTTGAGTATCTCCAGAGACAGAGACTCCACCACCCCTCTGGGCAGCCTGTTCCAGTGTTCTGCCACCCTTAAAGTGAAGAAGTTCCTCTTCATGTTCAGATGGAAAACATCCTTCACCTGCCTCAATTCCCTTCAAGAATTAAGCTCCACTTAAAATTTCCTCTCTTCTCTGAATAGTCTTAAAATCTCTCCCTTTAATTTGTCAGCTGATAGTTAACCTTTCTTCTTACTAGTGAGCAGTTACTTCAGCAGCAGCATCGTAGAAACCTAAGGGGCTATATGTTTGTAGCTAACGTCTCTGGCAGTACCAAAAGAATTTACAATTTGAGCGTCTTAACACTACTGAAATGATAAAAATAATGTGGGAGCTCTAATTTGCTGTTCACTATCTGATATTTGCATTCCTGTTTCTGTCATAAACCTGGGCCAACCAGGCTTAATCACATTCATATTGGATTGCTACATCTCACAGATCAAGTAGCTGTCATACAAATGTTAATGTGAGATTTTTCTGCAGCAACCTTTAGTGCGGGCAAAAGAAAATATTCAGAATCTGGCCTGTTGATTCCTTCTGCTGCTAACACCTTCCTGGGTTTCTCTTCAAAACTTCCAGCCTCATTTTCCATGTAGTTAAAGATAATTGAATTGCTAAGCTTTGCAAGCATTTGTCTAAAGCCGGTTACACTGATAGTTTTTCTGGCGTGATTTTGTACAGAGTATTCTGTTCTCACTTGCTTGGGCTAGAATGATTCCTGGGGAGTGTTTTGCAGGTTGGGATAGGTGGGTACGCGTTGTCTTTGCCCAGCTCAGCTCCACTGCCCTGGAATGCCGCTTCTCTGCAGCCAGTCTGAACAAGACTCCAGATTCTAGGGGAAACAGAGTTGTGAGTACAGCTGCTGCTCTCAGATCCCCTTGACACAGACTCCTCTGGTCCCTCTGTGTGTGCTCTGTGGAGAGCACACAGGACTAAGCAGACGTTCTTGATCTTGCTTGTTTCTTAATCAAAAACAACAAGAAGCCAAACAGTTGGGCTGTCAGAATTTTGGTGTCAGTCTTGGCTTTTGAACCCAAATAGACACACCCTTATTTCAAGAGAAATTAATTAAAACATTATTGTACCCCTGGCATTGACTTTTAGGGTCTACAAATAAAATCTGAAGGGTCTCTCTACCCCATATGCCAAAAGGAGTCACAGGATTCTCTCCAGCGCAGGCTAAAGCCTGAGCTTCTCTAGATAGTGTGTGGAACACACAAAAGGTAGATATAGCTAGCTCCCTTACTGTGGCACACAGCAGAGTGTGCTTAGAAGTTGATAGCAAATTTTTGAGACCCTTCTAGTCTTTCTCAGAAAATATATCTTGCTAACTAAATATCTTTTAAGTAAGTTTTACTGGTGTTTGTACTACACATATCTCTGCATTCAAGAATTGGAGTGAAAACCAGGATGCAAAAGGAAGTGAGTGCACTGACAGTATCCCTTAGCTAAAATAGCAGATGCATTACGCAGATCAGTTCCAAGAAGGGTAAACATGTGTCCAAGGTCACTGCTTCACCCTTGGCTGACTGAGGTCCTTAGGGGAATTTTGGTTTTGCCAGAGCATATTTAGAGTCTCTGCAAGTTGCACATCATTTCCCAGGTGCCTCTTGTTTTCTAAAGTCCAGCTTGAGGCTCCATGTTCCAAATTGCCTCTTTCATAATCAGCTTTGGCAGACTG
This sequence comes from Pedionomus torquatus, assembly GCA_013398155.1. Taxonomy (NCBI): domain Eukaryota; kingdom Metazoa; phylum Chordata; class Aves; order Charadriiformes; family Pedionomidae; genus Pedionomus; species Pedionomus torquatus. Next base: position 306,269 of record VZRU01004564.1, read on the forward strand.
TGTTGCAGAAGTATGCTGTGTTTTCGTGGACCCTCCACACAGAAAAAAAACCCCAATTTGCATTCCTGAAAAGAGACCACAAATGAGAAGGGTAGTGCTGCAAGTACAGGTGTGCGTTACCAAGTATTGACAAATTTCTGTTGATTTCTGTTTAGATGATAAATGTATCTCTAGACAGTCAGTAAAAGGAATAACATCACATTTTTAGAAGGGAATCAGCTGTTGCACAATTTTGGCTTGTCTTGATTATGGGCGAGAAGAATCTCACTATAGTTTCAGAAACTGCCTTTAAGCATCGCAGTATTTTTTTTCCTCCACCTCTTCCTTTCTTTCTGAATAAGCTGCTTCCTGCCACCCCAGAACGGTCAGTGCCACCCCTTAATTTACAGTTAGGAATGTAGACATGGGGGAAGGCGAGGGGATGAAATACGGTGTCAAGTTTGTATCTGCTCACATTTCACACACTAAGGAGACAAGCCCCTTTGGCTAGTTGCCACGGGGAATTTTCTTGCAGAAGTAAATAACTCAGAACAGAAAGAACTCAGATTCATACTACCCCAGCTGCAGAATGTCATTAAGTCTCAAAGGATGCTATGTGTATTGTGTGAAAGGAATTTTGTAATCTGGCTATAGCTGCGGTTGCAAAACTATGCTTGAGTTTAAACCTTTATTTTAAACTTTTTAACTATTGGCTTGTTTCTTGCGTGTTGATTAAGCTACACATTGTTTTATAAATAGTTTCTATTTTTAAACCATAAAAAGGTTTAGATTAATTGTTTCAATAGTGGATGAGTGGTTGATTTTGTTTTGTTTTCTTGTTTCTTCCTATGCCAAGTGCACTCTAATCTCCATTTCCTAATTCACTTTTTAAGGATGCTTGCAAAAAGAATAAAATCTGCCCAGACGCTCAAAATATCATGTAGATAGCTTTTTATTTTAAAGTGTCATTCATTACATGACTTTCTGACCCCAATAACCTTTACAAACTTGGGGGGAGAGGTTTAGGTTTTTGGTTTCGTTTTTTTTTTAAAATGTCTGAGAAAAGAAAGCATAGGCACTTCCCTTCCACTAGTAGTTAGACAATTCTTTTTCAGTTTGAGTTACATGAGTGTGGCATCCATGAAGTTGATTCTGGTATATGTGGGAAGAGACTCAACCTGTGTCTTCATAGCACTGGAGAATAAAATAACGATTCTTCTGTTTGAGTGGGGTTTCTCGCAGTGCTGCTACCTCAGCTCAGATTTCGTGAAGAAATGGGGAAGATGTATGTTTTTAGCAATGATTACAAATTATCATTTGAAATAAAAGCTGTTATCTGGTAGAAAAAGGCATTTTAAACATTGCCATCTAGTTGCTTTCTACATCTCTGGAATACCATACAATGGCACAACTTACATAACAGCTTTTCTTTAAGTATTTTGGTTGTTGTCTCTGTGACAGTAGGTTCCACAAATTGCTTGGAGAAATGTTGATGTCTGTGTAGCTGCAGTCATTAAACCATGGGTTTAATGATGTGCTTCGAGTGCTTCGAGTAAGTGCATCAAGCATGCACTGCAGGGATGTTCTAACTGAGGTGGCCTTTGAACCAACTGATTGCTAAGACTGTAGTGACTGCAGGCTGCCTGGATAGCTGCAGGGCAGGAAATGTGTTGTCTGACCAAAGCCCAGAGATCCCACAGTCTTTCCTCTTGTCTTGCAGACTAGTAAGGGCTCATTCCCAGGTGCCCTCAGAAGTGTCATGTCAGGGAAACTGAGGCTTGGTGGCATTACATGCTCCCCATCTCATGTCTCCCACCTGTAATGAATTCACACTAACAAAAATTTCAACCCAAGCTTTAAACTGCTTTGTACTTCGTGGACAGAGGGTAAAATTCAGGCCAAGGCCTGTAGGGTCCTAAGCATCCTGTGTGACACTCAGTGACTTTGTCAAACTTCCCTGCAACCCAGAGAAAGAAGGGTTAGAAACAAAAATACCACCTGGGTGGGAGGGGCAGCATACGTGTATTTCTGTGTCATCGTCCATTAGTTCCCCGAGCTGCAGTTTGGTGGAACGTGTACTGAGCTGTACGCCAGGAGACAGAACATCCTGCTCCCAGCTCTTTCCCCCGACTATTTTTGTGCTCTTCACAACTGTTATTAAGCAAGACCACAGAGTATTTTTACAGCATAAGCAGAAGTCTATCCTGCATTTTAGGGCTGTGATCTGCCAATAACCCATGCCAAAATATAGGTATATGTAATGTCTTTACGTAATCTAAAGAATGTGCCCTGGGATAAAAAGGAATTTGGAGGCTGTTATTGTTTTGTTCAATGTTTGATCAAACAAAGTGGATTCCTCCTCATCTCTCTGTTTCATTTAAGATGCTTCCTATAAAGGTTTTAAAAAGCCGCAGGACTAAATGTCCTTTACTTTGGTTTTGGTATGGCAAGGACTGAGTGGGACATCCTAGACTGGGCATGAAGCAATGCTACTCCAGGTTTTTCTGCCTCGGCTAATAAAGCCAAGCAAATGGAAATCTTTGGACCTCAGTGTGCATCTGACTCTGTGCTCGCATCTCTTGCTCTCTTGAGGGTCTCTGCAATGTCATCTTTATTAAAGCTGACAAGGCAAAATATTTCTTCTGCATTGTATTACTATCACAGTGGACAAGAATATACTTGTATAAATGACAAATTTTTAAGGACACCTTTGCACAAAAATTTGAACCAAAGTTACATTTAAGGCACTATCATTGTGTTTTGCTTTCTATAGATCTTTTTTCTTACACAGCCACACATTTTATACAACTGATTTCAGCAAGATTTGTTCAACTTTAAAGTTAGCAATTTCTATTCTATTTCCAATGCATAATTAAATGCTATAGCTGAATACAAAGCCTCATATTCATTTTTATATTCCATTTAAGCAACATTTTTGGGTTTTAATGCACAATTTAGGCCTTCTTCAAAACATTGAGTAGCTTCATTTCCTAGACTCAAAGTTTTAAGGATTACATTTCAATAGGGAGATTAGGACCAGATGGTATAGGTGGGACAGTGCAGTTTGTAACTTATGAAGGAGACAGCTGAAAACAAGAGCGGTTACACAGGGTGCATGCTCAGTATTGTGCTCCCCAGGATGGACTTGGAGACTATAACAGGGTTTGCTCTGGAGTATTTCTGTGCCTGCATTTCATGCTGTGGGAATCCCTCTGTGGAAATCTCCTTGGCTGTTTAAATCTGTGTGTCAGACCCATAGAACAGACTGCTGCCTACTTTTGAGAATGTAATGGTCCAATTTCTCAAATTTTTTTCAGGGGAAATCCAGTGTGATAGCAAAGTGACAGGAAAATTTGTCTCTGTTTTATTCCTCAATTTTTCCTTGATCCCTTTTGAATTGTATTCTTATTTTGTTCTGGGAATTACTATTAAGTGAAGCCCAATGTTTCGAGGAAGAGTGGGAAAAACAAGGAACTAAATTGTCTCAGAGTTATTTGAGTGCACTTTTAAAATGTGGAGTAAGCATTAAGGAAAAGGAAGTTAATGATCTATTTCTATGAGATGAGGTAAACTGTAAATTTTGAGGAATGGAGCTGAAGTGCCCCATAGAAGACAAAGTTGTTGCTGAAGACCTCTGATTCCCCTTTTGATATTCACTCATCTCTTGTTAAGAGATTTTTGTGGGTTCTCAACCTGGCAGCTCACTCGCAGTTAGAAAAACAGGGTTAAAATTTCCCCTTGTGTTTATGTAGGATGTAATTTTAAAATGCCATGGCTCTGGAGAAAGATGGGGCTGGATGAGAGCCCTTGGGATAGCCACCTGTGGTTGGGGACGCTGGTGGTGGCCACTGCACCCCCAGCACTGCTGGTCCTATGGGGCTGGGCTGGGGAGTTTCACTCCTGTCATTCAAAGTGAGTCAGATTGCTGCTGTGGTTATTTGGATGATCTGCTTCAGCTGTTGGGATGATTATGTCTGCCCCTGTATGCGAGTTATAGAGCAATCACAGAGTGGGTCAGCTGGCAGACTGTGGGTGTGGGTGAGTGCTGGGGCTGGGAGCAGGATGAACTACAGGGCTGGGAGCTGCAGGGTGTTTGTTTAGTCCTCCACATTTACACAAGTGCATATGGACGGGGAAGTTTCGTTTGAAACTTTTAGGTTCCTCTTTAACCCTTTCTTACAGAAGATATGGGACATCCAATTCCTGTCATGTTTTCTTCTTGTCAGGTTCTCTTCTCTAAGTAAGAAATACTCCTGGAGATCTGCAAATGAAAGTCTTGATCTATGCCCCACTCCCTCCCTGTACAGTGGTGTGGCTGGGGGTAAGGACCTTCTTCTTCAGAAAGCAGTGCGCTCTGCTCCACTCCCTCTCCCACCCCTTACACAGCAGTAGGAACAGATTTCTGCTGCTTTCATTTCCAAGCCCACTCTTTTCCCTCCATTGTAGAGGGAGCAAGCCCAGCAGCCTTGCCATGCTCCTCTCTTCTTTTCTGCATCATCTGCCTGATGCTGCTGCCAGACTTCTGGCATCCCCATGAGGAGAATGAGTTCTTTTGTCTATCCCAAAGCAATGGATTTGGGTTTTGCCTACACACCTGTAACTGCTGCTCTGGCTCTGCTCCTGTCCTAGGTGTGCTGGCAGACTCCCGCAGTGGCTGGCTCCTCTGTACAGTCACAGCACTGTTGGGTGTGTTGGAGGCAAGGGGTCAGGGTGGGAATGAGCAGGACTGCTTGTGCATTGCCAGGAAAAGTTCTGATCATGGCAAGGTACAGGGCCTGAACAGCCTGTGGAGGGAAAATGCCATCTGCCAGAAGACCCTTTGTGGAGTCTCATGCTTCTACCTATGCAACGCAGAGTCCAGAGTGTTGAGATGGGGTTTAACACTGACTTTTGCTGCCTTGGGTTGGACTGTCTGTCCTTTGCTCCTTGCAGCCTCCACTGCCAGTTTTGGCTAGAATGCCTCAAAATAGGGAGAGAACATCAGTGTTGTCTATAGAAAGGAAGTGTGTAATACTGTTACTGCACCATTAGATCCCCTGAGCAACAGCAGAGACCTTCCTTTAGCTGAGAAAAGTACCTTTTACTTAGGTATTGGCATTACTTATAGTAGTTTAGTTGAAGGTCCTGACACTGATTTTTTTTTTTTTTTTTTTTTTNTTTTTTTTTTTTTTTTTTTTTTTCCCTCCACCAGGTTTTCTCTTCACAGATGTGAAACCTTTAGTTGTCCTTTTCAAGGAATGCCACAGGGTTATTCAGAGTTGGTAGATTACTGTTTTAAGTAAGGATTTTTGATGTGATGCCTCAACATGGATTTGACAACGTACAACAACTTTGGTTTATGTATAACACTTATCACAAGTGGCTCATTATGTTGGTTGGAAAAGAAAATGTGGTGGTTTTGGCTTGCTTTTCCTGCACCCTGGGAATTAAAGGAACTGGAAATGCGCTGTATGGATTTTGTTTAACAAGTTAATGTTTTAAACATTACTCTGTTTGTCTGGAATACGAGCTACCAGTACTTCTGTTGTTGTCACTGTTGCTAAGTTACACGCAAGTGTTTCTTTATGATGTGACACCCTTAAAAAACCTTCACTGGTTTGAAAGATTTTGCTGAATCCTGTTTTCTTTCCCCTCCCCTCTTACTCCTCCTCCTCCATGCACTTCCTCCCAAAGGCAAAGGTAAATTATAGAAAATTATTCTATGATAGTAGGCCTAGAACTGGCAAATTATGATAATGAAAGAACACATTTGGGATGTTTGATTAGGATTGCTCTGATGGATTGTAATTTTTATGTGCCCATCTTTATAGAGATGCATCATTCAGAAGGGTGCGTCTTTCATTATGCATGCTGGTCATCTGGCAGTGCATGCCAGATCTCTGAAAGCTACTCTGGTTTTCACTCCATAGCAACACATGAGTCCTAAGAAGATCAACTTTTAGCCAATGTTTTCATTCATTTGGACTGTAAAAAAGTTAGTGTATTGCATGGGTGCTTTTAACTCTGCCCTGGCAGTGTCCCACAAGCAGCAGCCTGGGTGACTCAGCCTCCTGTGCAGACTCACCTCCATGATGGACAGGGGGAAGGAGGGGAAGCTGGTCCTGTTATCGGGATCTTATTACAACTTTGGCTTTTATAGTTTCTGATGGTGCCAATAGAAGGATTTTAAGTGAGGATGCTGACCTTTCTCAAGTCTTTTATATAATTTTTTTCAGTAAAACGTAAAAATCTGGCCTTGTTGTTGCTGTCTTAAGGGCTGCCTATCAAAATATGGGGAGTATTGGTTAGGGTGGCGAAAAGATCTGGCCTTTGAATATATTTCTGAAGCTAGGGAGCCAAGTTTTGTCCTGGGGTCCTGGGTTACACCCACATAACCTCATTTAACTACAGCGTCAGTGCAGCAGAAGCGGGCAGCCTGTAAGCATCAGGTCTGCATCAGTGGGGGACAGCAGAGCAGAGCAGAGGAGGGGAGAGAACCTGAAGCGTATTTTCTCCCAGCCATCCGCTTTCCCAACAGGGCCGTGAGCTTTTTCTACCTCATATCCAAGAAGTCTGGTAGTAAATGTGGCAATATTCCTGAATATGTGCATGCCTGCTAAAAATACTGAGAAATGCGTGAGAGGTGGCCAGGTGATCTGGGAAGTGTCACTGACACGCTTTGGAGCACGAGCTTGCAGGGAATGAAAGCAGGGTGCTGGCTCTCTTAACAAGACCGAATTTGTTTGTCCGTAGCCCTTTGAAATCCTTCTGGGCAGAAGCTTTTAATTGCGATGTGCTTAGGAGGAAATTTAAGGCTACTTATGGTTAAGCTACATTATAGGTTCTAACAGGAGACGTATCAAATACCTGGAAGGAAAGTATGACTACTTTGGTTTGCAGGGCAGCCCAGATTTTGCAGAAAAATGCTGTTTCAAAGCGAGAAGGCAGACACAACAGTTTTCCTGAAATAATATCGGCAGTAATCCCTTCAAACATCCCCAAGTGTATTGGCTCACGCATGTTTTAAAATTCTTTCTCCGTTTTGTTATAAAAACTTGCATATTTTTCTCCCCTTCACCATATGAAAATCTTCTAAGAATTTTTTTATGAGCTTTTGTAGACTTCAGAATAAGCTCTTCTTCCCCTCCCCTTCCTTACTTTCTAATCCAATTTAGTCAGATAGTTACTTCAAATCCCTCAGAGGCCTGTAGTTTGTTCATTCTCCCACAGTGCTGAGATTTCCCTCCAGCCCAGCTGGCAGGAGTTTTTAGAAATAACAATATCTCAGGGGGAAGGAGCTGAAGATTGAATGGGGTCTTTTGTCCAGGTCTCTATGAAGCCAGATTAATTATGCATTGCAGAACACAGTTTAAAGCTCTGAATTAGGTCCTCATTGCAATGAAAGGAGAGCACAGGCTTGAAATCTGAAAGAATTCCCATTTCCATCAGAGGGACAGACATATAATGACTGAAAGCAGGAAGAATTTTTGAAAATTGCAATTAAACAGTATTTTGTATTTACCACTCAGTAGCAGTTGTCTTAAGCATTTACAAAAGTGATTCTTTGACATTTTTTCACATGATCGCTCCATAGGTGGTTGGACTTTGAGGATTTTCAAGTCTTTTCTGTGTTACTAGGCTACTCTTGAAAGTACTTGTGCTTTGATGAATGAGAGCGGGTTTTTTTGGCCAGCACTTACCTGAATAGAGGTCTTTAAAACCTCAGCAGTACAATTAGCAATCGGTCAGATGATACTGATGGTACAGGAAAAAAGCAAATGGTTTTCTCCTTTACTTCTGGGGATTTTCTAAAGCTGTCTGACCCAGTGTAATGTGCAATAACAACATTTTTCTTGGTTTCCTAATGCACTTTAATTCCAGTTTGAGGAAAGTAGAACTCTTTCACGGATAATAAGACCATAATGTTATACAGCTGCCAAATAAAAAGTTGTCCACGGACATTTGTATTCGTAAGGGCACTTTCGGTCAGGGTGGGGGATTGTGTTTGGGGTAAAGGACTGGGGCCAAAAGGGGGATAAGGATAAGGAAAAGGTTAGCTATGAAACCTCTTACATTAGAAATCCTTCGTACTCTCAGATGTGACCAAACTGGGATAGATTGAGTGAGAGCAAAATAAACTCCTTATTTTCATCATCTTCTTGAAATCCCATATATGGAATAGCACTCTGTGAAAGAACTATACCATATTGAACTCTGCAGTTCAATTAAATTTAATTAAAAGTTGTAAACTGTAAACATCCAAAGAGATAGCCAAATGCATACTTAGAAAGATAGCAATGTTTTGAGGCTGAGTAAATAATTTACTGAATCCCGCCAGAAAATCTACAAGTAGGAACTTAGTGGAGAAGTCATTTGATACAAATATTGTGCAGGAGAAGCATTTTCTACAGAGCAAACACACATATTAAGCCGTAGCATTCTGTAATGTTCAGCATTATGTGATGAACATAAGCATTGTCTGAGCTGTAATCTGTCCAGCTGTCTGTCGTACTGTGGAAAAACAGCAAGTGTCCTCTTATTAACCTGAACACAACTGGAATGACTCTGGTAACTTACGTGAGGCTGGCACAGCTCTGTGGGCAAAAATCCTTCAGCTGTCCTGCTGTCAGGCATGCTAGGTCTGAGGGGTCTCTGACCTAAGCATGTAAACTAATAACGTGCTCGGTCAAGATCTCAGGCACAAGGTTCTAGACCGTCTCCACATTGCTGCTTTTGAGATGCAAAGAATTTATCGAGAGCTACGTCCCTCAAAAGCAGTCACTGCCAGCAGGGAGCGGAGGGAATGGGCACCTTTGGCAAGGGTGTTCTATAGTGTGCCCTAAAGAGGGCCCAGTATAGGAGTGTGCAGCTGTGTAACATCAAGTCACAACTAGTGTGCAGTTACAGAGGGGCTACCTCCAACTGGCCTCATTTGGAGCCACCCCAAGTTGCTCTATTTTATGGTGTCAGAAGGGGGCCAGCTGAGAGGGAACGAGCAGTGCACTGAGGCTGGTTTACCATGTATCTCTGCTTCATTTCTGCTTTTGGTCTGCTTTGCTCTTTTGCAACAAGAGATGAAGAACCTTTTTTTCCTTCTCTTCGTGCCTGTCCTGGAATGAACTAGCTGGAGTAATTAGTACTTCCCAAGTCTTTTCCAAAACTCAAATTGAAATAAGAATTCTGAGATTTGAAAGAAATGTGAGTGCTTCCTATCGTCTTTTAATTTACAAGCATCTATGCCAAGGAAGTGTGGAAATAGCTCCCACTGACTTGAAGTGTTTGGTGAATAAAGGCTCTAGAGAAGCTAATGCCAGGGCTGGAAATACCCAGGTCACCAGGTCCGCAGCAGTGGTCTAGCTCTTAATATCTGCCTTCGGAACCTTCTCATCGGTAGGTTTTGGACCACACACCGATTCTGTCCAGGTGGTCTCATGAACAAAACTCAGGTTTGCCTTATAACTTGCAGAATAACAGTAGGGCTCGCTACACCAGTTACAATGCCGCTCACAAGTGATCTTTTCCGTGTCACTGGTCTTGAAATAAAAACAAAAAGTTGTTTTTAAGGTAAGAATGCATGGACAGCTAGAACTATCCAGAGCCTTTCCCCACAAAACAGCTTCTGTTAGCAAGCTGAACGTGATGAAACAAAGTGTACTGCAAAGTGTCAGCTTTGATCTGCCAACAGAGGCAAGAAAGGCTTGCTGAGGAAATGTGCCTCTTTTTAAAGAAACTCTTTTAATTATCTGCAACACAGCCTGCCTCACGCCAGCCTGCTTGGGAGCTGCCATCGTTAAGGACCTGGGAGAGACTTGCTTGGAGTCAGGAGGTCTCTCTGGCCTTCCAGGACTGCGTCAGCAGGTACGCAGGCTTGGGCTCAGCTTTTGGGGGCCCCGGGATAGTTGAGCTCCCAGCCACTGGGCTGAGAGCAAAAGAAAGAGTTTCACAGTCTTCCAGGAACATGTGCTACTTGGTGAATCTCAGCTAGAAAGTCTGTACATGAGGGAAGTATTTACAGGATAATAAAATAATAAATAAATCATCCTCCTGCCTTGAACATATATTTAATAAAGATGCAAAGATAATTAATGCCAGGGTGTTAACAGTATTGTGTTAGTTTTTTACCTCTGGATGTCCATTATCTGAATATTTTGGACTATCCTGTCAAAATCTAATAATGATATATATTTAACCTATTTCCTCCTCAAACTTCAGCTCTTCCATTTGGAGAAGTTTTGAGTTTCTCCCACAGAAGATCAGACTTTTTTAGGGTTCTTTAAAATGTTACTTAAAAAATCTCCCAACTGTTCATATTTAAAAACCCTGTCTGTCTAGTTTGAATTCCTGTGAAATATTTTTCTATCATTCTTCTCGCTGTCCAATAAAAAAATCAAAAAAAAGAAAGAGAAAAACTAAGTTAAAGCAAATCTCTAATGTATGAAAGTGATCAATGTAAATACCAGTAATAAAGCTGAAGACAGGAATTCTGTATGTTAAAGTAACAGGTGAACTTCAAAGCAGCAAACCAGCATTGTCACAGTGACTGATACATGGGTGTCTCTGATAAGGACAGTTTTCAATGATAGTTTGCTTTCTTCTCTCCTTTTTCAGTGAGCCTTGAAATTTTTTTCCTGATGCCTATAGTGACAGTTTCATGTAACCTAAAAATACCTAACTTTTTCTAGTTTCATTGAAAAATCCTGGACCTTCAACACATGAAAATCTAACATGTGAATATGAGGATGTAGGGGCTCTGCTGCAGTGTTCAGCAGCTTTGGCCCAAATAACCCTCATCTCTTAGCTGGAATATTTGCCTCCATGTCAAGAACTGTGCCGTTGAGACCTCTTTTTTTTTTTTTTTTTTTTTTTTTCTCCTCCTGATTGTGAGGTATTTACGCATATTCCTCTTACTGGACTAGTTTAGTGTCTGAGTTCTGCATATGTGCAGTTGTAAAGAAATTGAATATTACAGCTGGAAACTGTGAGATCAGCCTTGTCACTGCCCCGGCCTCCCATTTACCGTGAAAACAAACACAGCTCTCTTCTCGTGTCTGCCAGCAGGAAGGGGGTGGGGAGGCAGGCAGGGAGGCAGGGGAAAGTTTTTTCTTCAAAAAGGAAGAAGGTCAACTATTTTGGGAAACTAAAACCACTGAGCAATTAGAAGAATCATTTTCTCTGTGCTCAGTGATTAGAGAATTCTGCAGGCAAGCAGTAATTCTGCAAACAGTAGAGCCATGCAGATCGACATGAGGTAAATCCATCTCTTTGCAGAAATATTATCTTTGCAGAAGGTGGATAATGCAATGTATTTTGGTGTGCCAACAGTTAAACTGTAACACAGAGTCTATAAATCTCTGCACTTGGATAAGTTGGTTCTTTGGGTACAGTTAGTCAGCTGATGTGCTAAAGGTAGGTTCTTGCGTGACTGATTTCCACCCGCTGCTTCTGACGTCACCGTGGGACTGACTGTGTTTCTTAAGGTTGCATCCACCTAGGACAGGGAAAGAAATAGGTCTCAGAGAAATTTTTACTTTCAAGATGGAAAACAATGCAAAAAAATTAATTCCAAAGCTGAGAAGTTCCTTGTTTGCCTGAAGAAATTGCAGAATATCTAGTTCATGCAACTTTGTTGTAGGGTCCTCTGGCTAGCGCTATGCCTCCTGCAAGGAATTCAGGTCCTTCTGCACTCCTGCAGCATTCACAATTTTCTCAGCCACTGGAGCAACTGTTTCCTTTCCCTATCTTGTAGATAAAAGAATTTCTGCTCAAAATGTACTCTACCTGAGATTTGTGCTGCCCTCTCCATTTGCCTGCCATACTGTGCCTGTTCACTGGCTTTACAGGCAGTGAACACTGTATTCAGAGGGGAATAGTGAGGAATGGCCAACAAGAGTTTTGAGAGTAAGATCCTTCCCTGGTGTTAGATGTACACAGCCTTCTCAGGCCATGTCTGCAGTAACCTTTTCTTCCCAAAATTCCCATTGTTATTACCACCATTTCTGCTTCAGACACAGTGTTAAGTGAGAAAGTTCTTTGGCTACTGGTGATTTTCTATTTCCAACCTTTTTAGACCAGGTTGTAACAATATTTGCAGCATCGTTGTGTCAAAAGTTATTCTTATGCTTTATTATTTACATTAAGTACTTTAAATATATACTACATTAGAGAATATAAAATAATATGATATTTTAATATATATATATTTAAAATTTAAAAAGTTACCTGTCTTCTGTCATATTTTACTGCTTTATTAGCATGGAATGGAAGGGGAAAAAATATTTGGGACTAGCATCTGAGATGACTCATTTCTCTCAGGTCTTTTTGAGATCACATACCCTTGTTACAGAGAGTTAATATACTTTGAATGCTGTGGGGGAGAGGAAAAGGGGGAGATTTTGGCCAACAGTCAGTTGTCTCAAGTCTTTCATTTGACAATTCTTGTGCCTCTCCTGTGCTGGTCACAAGATCATTAGATTATCTAGGAGGACAATTAGTGAGGTTGATGCTAATCATAAAATTCTCTCTCACATGTTGAGATTACTATGTGTTTGTCAATTCCTCCATCATTAGTTTAAATTGTCAGTTCATTGGGATGCATAATTACTCTGCTTTGAGTTAATTTTCATATTTTTTGGGTAGTTCTGCAATGGGACTGCCGCTAGGCAGGAGTACTACTAGAAGGTCTTGGAGCAGATCCAGGCAAAGGTTAAAAGATGGCTATTACTATAATTCAAAACATGTATTCTTTCATTGCTCATCTCATCTTCTCAGATGTCAACCTATGAATGCACTATGACACATCAAAAAACCCCAGTGACCCTCTCCAGCAAATATTTGATCACAGTAGGTGCATGAATCATGAAGTGTTGTTCTGCCAGCATATGGACATGTTGGTTTTGTCCTGTTGGTTATTAACTACTTGGAAACTTATAAACTTCTCTAATATTGCACTTTTCACTGGTATTTTGGAGACTACACATTTTCATTTATTTGAGATGCTATAAACAACACAATTTCATGAATCACTATGCCATAGGGACTGGTATAATTAATGTTTTTAATAGAAGTCACTGACATCCATAAGTTTTTTTTTCACTAGTGGGTGGAGATTTAGTACGGGTTTTCTCACTCTAGCCTAGGAAAGTCCATGGTGCAAGTCCAATCCAACGTGGATGCCAATCAGTAAAGGTAAAATGCACTTCACCTGCAGTTAATGGTTTAAATTTGACTTCAGAGGCACATGAGTCATTATTTTTTTTTTTTTTTTTCTTTCCATTAATAGAAAATGGCCTGTGTCCAGAGGGTGATTCATCTGAACTATGTAAACCACCTAAAATTAGGATGAGATGATTGCTCTCTGGTAGTCCCTGATTTTCTCTGTTGAATAGTGTGCAGGAATCCTAGATGAGATTTAGAAGAGGTACCCAAAATTTGTGCAGGTAAAAGCAGATGGGATGAATCTTGCCAACAAAGAGGGCTGTAGCATTCAAAAAAATGTAAACACCACTACTTCAAGTACCTTCCCATGCTCTCACATGGAGTGAGATTCAAAGAGGAAGGAACTGACACACATGACTGAAATGTATCTTCGTACATATTTCTGAGAAATATAGGGGGATTTAATGAAAGTATGCTCCTAAATCTAAAAAGGAGTCTTCACTATTCAACATAAGTACATACACAACAGGACATTATAATTCATTAACTAGTTGCACAAAATTAACATGGTCAACTTGGAATGTAAACTGGGTCACAAAACTTGTGATGGCTCTGTATGGCTACTTTCTGAGCATGCAGAAGCTTCAGTTTAGAAAAGACATTGTGAAAATCTGTTTTGGAAAGCAGGACTGAAAACTTACCAGGGAATGTGGGTTTGCCGTGTCTGTTCTGCTGAAAATCCTTGTAGTGAGCCTTAACATGATGGTGCTGAGAAACTGAATGGAGCAACTGGTGAAAAGAAATATTTTCCCTACAGTGCTTTCCACCAGCCACCCAGCTTTCCTAAATCCATTGTGTATTTTGGCTGTAAGGCAAGTGGTCTGTGTTTTCTCAGATTGAGGTTGGACCTTATGTTGTAATCATGTTTTGAAGATTAGATACTAAAATAAATTCTCTTCCTTCAGTAATGATTTTGAAACACGTCCAGGTTCCTATACTTTTATGATTGCTGTTGAAGTCAATGATACCAGTCAAGAAAGTGGTTTATTGCAAAGGGTTTATTTCAGGACTGGGTTTTTCATCCTAGTTTGTATGGTCATAACTTGCTTTCTTACTCATGTCAGCATCTAAGTTGTTGGTTAATTTCTGTTTTCTATACTAATGTATTATAAGCACTGGTGGTCCTGTTCTCTTCTCCCTTCAGATCAACACTAAAGCGACTTCAGTTTGGTAGTAGTGTCAACACCATCAAGCCCAGGTACATTATACTGTGCCTTGTTTAAATTCAGACTAATTCAAGCATACCACACAAGTTTTCAAGTCTTAGCCAACGTTGTATTTTAACTCTTACAGCTAATCAGCAATTTGTTCAAAACATACTCCAGAACTGCTAATTTGGGCTTAAAGAATTTGTGGTGCTTTCCAGCATATGCATTAACTTTGTGTGTTTTATTTGCCTTGCAAAGCCAACAGAATCTTTAGCAAATTGCTATTTTATGTAGATTCATAGGCAATTAGCATTATTTTACAAAGCATGTGCAACATAAATGAGTCATTAAGATTTCAAAGTTTAATACACTGGAGAGAGAAAAGAAACCAAATTATGTAAAACCTTGTAGCAATAAATATTTTATTTTGCTTATGTTGTGATATTCACTGACTATAAGCCATAAAAATCAGAATTTCTATTCTTTGCTTATGCATCTCCTGCTTTTACATGTTTCATTCACAACGCATGAAGCAGCAAGCTGACACTTGCCATGTTCTCTATTTTCCTCAGAGCTCTAAGTTGGGATGACATAGTCTGTGAACTATGTTTGAATCCGTGAACTATGTTTGATTTCTGTAGGCATAGGTCCAACATGAATGTATCTCCATACTATTTTGATCTGAAAAAATCAAGACATTGATACCATTAGCCCTAATTTACAGTTCTAAAAACTGAAACAGGTTTTGTATAGTCTTGCGCCCCATGGTAAGTTAAGCAGGATTACCTGGACTTCGCCAGGAACTCATGTAAGTAGGACTCATGAGGTTTTGAAGTGGTTGTAGGGTTTGAGGTCTGAGTGACTGTGGGCAGTTCTTGTTTTTTGTGTTTTGTTTCATTTTTAAGGTATTTCTTTTAACTAGGAACTTGGACTCACAGCACGTGAGTTCTGTCGCTGATTCTCTCATTGACTTGGGAAAACGGTCAACATTTCTGTGCCTCAGAAAGTCTGTTAGTTAATTCTTACACTGAAGCTAATGTAGACTAAAGTTAAAAGAATCTTAATTAAGATTTATCCTTCAGTGTTTAATAGCAGTAATTTAAAGTGTTCTTTTTATTGAAACAAAGGGTGATTTTACTCCATGTATACAGCTTGAGGCTTATTAGACCACAGATTAATGGAACAGAAGTCCTTGTGAGCTTTGTATAACTAAGAATTGAAGACTCAATTAAAGATAAGTGGTGCCTGACAACTTTCATTCCACCCTTTCTAGGAATCATCACTAAAGGAAACTAGTGGTGCAAATAAACAAAAAAAGTCCCTGAAATTTAAGATAAAATAATTGAAGAAAAATATCCTCATAAATTTAAGATAATTAAGTTACTTAAAAATTTAACTGTGTTTGAAAGAATAATAAAACTTTGTTGCTGTTTTAGAAGTAACTTTTGTATTCTTCATCTTTCATCTCCTTTACTTCAACACACATGATGAAATACATTGAGATTTACATACGGATATTTTATCTGTCAATCTACCTAACTGAGCTTTGAAGGGTTCTATCAGTATACTTTTTCAGTACCTTGTAAATCATGACTTTAACATCAAACATGTCTTTCCCAGATATCCTTGCTCTAAGCATCTGTATTGAAGTCTACTGAAAGAAATGGGAATCCTTTAATTCTCTGGATGAAACCTTCCAAAGGTACTTTGTCCTAAATTTCATATTTACTTAGACACAATGATATCAATCAAATGTCACTCTTCCTTAAAGAATGAGCTATTTGTTAACTATATTTTCAGCTAAGCTGGAAACAGAATTATAAGAAAGGGCAGCTGAATAGTGTTTAAAGTTTAAACCTGCATTTTGATGAGATATTTGATAAGGGCTTTTTGTGCTATTTCTGATTTTTACTGCAATTATATTTTTTTAAGTTTTTTTTCTTCTGCCTAAATTTTACTAGGGAAGCAGATTGTTTTTATTCACATGCTGAAATACATTGACTAATATTCATACATTCATGTAGTGGCATAAAAACATTGAATATAGATTGCAAGAGAGAGATGTCCTGTGCAATTTCTTCTTTATGCACTCTAATTTAGATACCTTAAGTAATTACATGCTCTTATCTATGTGCCTGATTGATTTTAATGATATCAAAGTGGCAGAATGACTGCAAATTGAATTCCCTACTCTACAAGTCATCCAATAATTGTGAGAAAAGTTGCAGGATTTTCCTAAAATGTGCCTCAAATGATCCCATCAGAAGTGAGCACATTTCTGGGAGGCAAATTGCTCTGAAAGTTAGGCTTTTACACTTAAAATTAGGTCAGAAAAGCTATTCTATTAATTCTCCAATGGGATGAATATACTTTTGATTGTAAACCCAGTGTTTCTTTTGCACTTATCAAAGAAATGAGGATTTTCCAAATGAAGAGCAAGGAAAACCAGCCTGTTTCAGAGGCCCAGGAGGGTGTCCTCCTTTATTTTTCTTTTTATCTGGCAAAAGCCAGTGAAGGAGTTTAGGGAAGAGAATAATGTCCTTAAGAAATGAGTGGAGATCGTTGTGATGGAGAGAGGGAGGGAGGGAGAAGAAATTGAGAGAAAGCAATAAGTGTTGCCATTGGAGAGGGCCGAGACAGCTGAATCAGGGTGATACAGACTTTTCATTATCAGAAACAATTACTCCGGCAAGAACAGCATGGGACTTCATAAAATGTTTTTGAACTCGGATTCCTGATAGGAGCGCATTACATAACTTGTGCTTTGTGAATGCTGGCAACCAGCAACCTACGGAAAGACACAGCCAGAAGCAATGCGCTCAGCTGCTTGCCTTTTTAAAAAAAATATATATATCTGGGCCAAGCGTTAAACAGACAAGCCTATCTTTACCCTTCCCCCTCCATCAACAGAAGCCTGGTTTTCATCACAGATTAATAAACGAAACCTTCTATCATTTTACTGTGCTTCCCACAGCCTTTTGGTAGGAGTTAACAATGCTGCGAGTCAACATTGCCATGGTGCTTGAAATGTCTTTGCATGTTTATTCACTTGAAAGTGTCGTAGTGATGGGGTTAGAGAGAGGGTTTACAACTGCCAATATGTACAGCCTCAGAAACTTGGGCTGGTTTTGATTGCATGTAGATCAGCAAAAATTATTGCTTTTGTCTTTAAATTTTATAATAACACTTCTTTTTTCTTAAAAAAGAGCCCATGTTATGTATTCTCTATAGTCTTCTGAAGTGATTATTTGTATCATTTGCTGTTAAGGAACTATGTCTTAAGTGGTGAGGCATTCTAATTAAGCAGGCTCAGCTGGAGTGAATAGCTGGAGGATTTCACAATACCATTCTGAAATTATCAGCAAACCCAGAAGTCAGGGAAATTCTCAAACTTTGGTGTTGTATCACAGTGGATGTAGCCACTAAATCTTACTTATCTTTTTTCAAATCAATGGGTTTGTAGATGGTATTATTTCACAATCCCTGCTGGTGGTTGCTTCTCTTTTTGTAACTTTCTCTTCCATCTGCCCTAAAAAGACATGCAGTCTTAGCCAAACAAGCAGAATCTCCCACATTTCTAAAAGAAGTGTTTATCGGACTAAACGCCATAGAATTTCATTGGATTCAGATGGGTTATTTACGAGAAAAAAAATGGTTCATTGTCCTTGGAGGTATAGACAATTCTGCTGAGCCCTGGAGGGCAACTGCATTGTAGGTAATTACTGAATTCTTGAAAATTTAACAGTAAAAGCAAATATTAAATTCTACTGTAATAAATCTGTTTCTGTGTAGTGTGAGCACCAAAAAACGAGTTAAAAGTTTTCTATGTTGTGTAACTCTTTATTTCTCTGTTTATATGGTAAACAATACTCTGTTTTGCTTTCCAAGGGCTATCACTCCCTGCCTACTTAATCTACTGTTGCTAACAAAAACGACAGTAATGAACCAGGGAGGAACAGCCTTCTCTGCCCCTTTGTTTTTACTCCACTGGGTGACCACATATGTTTTTCCCTTTGCCTTTTCTCTTTTCTCCTTTTCTCTTCAGGGAAAGGAAACCATTTGAATGCTGCACTAAGGAAAAGTGATTGAAAAGTGGAAGCCCATACTTTTCTCTTCAGCAAGCGGAGATCTGTTTTCAGTCTGATGTTTGGTGAAAGGAAGCTTCAGAGCTGCAGGCCAGCTGCCAGGAATGTCTGATTTCCTTTCCACCAACTCCTATGATCCTCCCTTTTGGCAGTGATTACCGATGACCACAGCTGTCATGCTAGGTCATGGTAAGCTGTCAAGCAAGGTAGTACATGAGATGTACAAGGCCCAGTCCTTGATCTGCACTGAAGAACAGGCTCTTACATGGAATCTGGTATCAGGCAGCCTATGAGCATACCACAGCAAACAGCATCGGGCTGATGTCAGCCTGTCATTCTGGTTTTTTGAGATGGGCAAGGAGGAGGTGCTTCTCCAGCCAACAGAAAGCTTCTTCACAACTTTTCCATAGCTAGTGATATCCTGAAGCATGAGGAGGGGTTGTAATTAGTCAGAATGGATGGTTGTCTAGAATGGGTAAGTCCTTCCAGCAAACTGAAACTAGAAATAGCACTTTGTGTTGTTCTCACCCTGTAAGTATGTAATAATAGAGGACTCCATAATCAATGATCAGAACAATAGCGTTCTGGTGTGTTCTGTACGAGTGTCTGGCTGTTAACATTATAGATGTGGCTGAAAATCACTACAGAACTGCAGACTTCAGAAAATAATGGATACCGTTGTCAGGGGCGTAACTTCTATAAATAGGTCTTGCACTCTGTGTAAGATAGTATTTTTTTTAAGCTTCACATGTTTAGTGCCAAGTGCATAAGTTTCTTCTGAAGAGGTAGTATTTTACTATGTTTTATATTGTTATGCTGGCTTCATAATGCACTTTTTGCCATAGCATCTGTTCCTCTTCTAACAGCATATTAAATAACGTGACTAAAATCCATTAGGTGTTTGTTCTGTATGCCTTTCTCCAAAGGGGGAGGCATTTGCAATGGAGTGTTTGTTTTAAAAACATATAAGAACAGGTTGCTTTCTGTTTCCCAGATTAAAAAAGGTCAACACTTAAGGGACAGAAGGTCATAAATACTCTGATTGTCCATTGTTTTTGGTGGGAGTTTATTGCAGCTTTAGGCTGGCAAAGCCAAGAAACTTGCCTTCAAAATAGCCTCAGGGTACATGAGTTGTAGGTGATGCTAATTTGCTTCAGTTCTTATTGAAGATGACAGGATCTGATGCTTGTGGTCTTACTGTAGTTGGAGTGATGATCACCTTAGCTTCATCTGAACTTCATTTGGTATGATTTACTTCAAAACAGTAAACATAATTTCAGTTCTTTTGCCCTTTGTTCTCACAAACCACCTATGGCCTTGTAACAGATCTTACATAAAATTAAATTTGATTTTATTGAACTCTTACACAAGGTTGGTAGAAAATTCTAAGAACCCTTTGGACAAGAGCCAGTTTCTTTACATATTTCTTCTGGCCAACAAGGGCAAGTAATTACTGCTTTCACAAGGCTGGGGAATCCACAGCTTCAGCTAAGAGGAGTACAAAAAATGTAATAAATAAACAAGTCCGTCCACAAACCTTTCCTCAGGAAACCAGCATGGGAAGCACAGGCATTTAGAATGACAATCCAGCATGTTCTGCCAAAGAGAGACTTTCCAAAACAGCTGTAGAAATGGCTACAGTTTCCTTGAATGTTCATTTTAATAGTGTTATATCCTCAACTATTTATACATTAATCTAATTGTTTTCATGCTATCAGCTGTATCTCTTGCAGTTGTATAGTTTTAAACCCACGTAAGTAACCCTCAAGAGAGAGTGACAGACTTCAACAAATGCTGCTGTCCATGAACCCAGCTACTTCCCCAGCATCCATGTATTCAGGTACGGTTGGTTTTGAGGCTGTGACAGAAGTTGTTGTTCGGTCTCTCTGTGGGATACCACATTTGCTCCATTTGTGCAGAAAGGTTTTAATGACTGTCCCGTATCTGGAGCACTCAGGAATGAATATTCTTCCTCTCTTTAAATAATGGCTAAACTCCCAGTGGAAGAGGAGGTATTTAAATAACCATGTTGCCATGTAGAGTATCTCATGATTTCAATCCTCACAGTCCCTGAGCTATCTGAGCACATATTTGTAATCAGCCTGGTGAGTGCACTTTCTGGCTACTTATCAGCTGTGAGCTTGTGTTTCCATTTTACGTGTGCAACTCCATAACATAAGAATATAGTATCTCATGTTGTTAGCAGAATTATTTCTTATTTTGGTCGCCAAGAACAGAAAGTTCCCAACATAGAACAAACCCTTCTTTGCTTTGCTGTCTTGGACTGTGGGATACAGTTGCTGAGACATGAAAGGATTTCTGTGTCTGGGCCTTACTGCCATGTTAGCGAGTTTAGCTCTAAATATATTTGCAGCTGGGAACGACCTGTGACTGTACTATTGAACTCTCCTGCACTCACAAAACCCAAACTACCTTTTTGGGAGCAGTCTCTGGCCTATACTAACTCCTGAGTTGTGGATAGGAATTAGCTGTAACCTGGCACTCTCCCAAAAGCTAGCTCACCCAAATTAAAATCATGTCAGGGCTGCTCCACCAATTAACAGGAAAGGCATTTGACGTTGCTTAATCTACCAGTCTATGTGCAACTCTTAGCCTTAGACAGACCCATCTGTACTGGTCAAAGGGAGGGCTCAAACCCCTCAGTCTCAAAGTGAGACTCAGATGTTTAAATTTCAGTTCAGATTGAGAGTTCACAAGACTATCCACAGTCATTGTAGTTTCTGGAGGCCCAGAGACACAATTTTGCCATTAAATTCCTTAAATAGCACTGCCTTTACTCAGAAGTAATACAATTGTGGCAAGAGAGAGTGTCCTGGCATGGTGAAAGCACCATCAGAAGTCACAAAACAGTCTTCCCTGATTTGACATCTGCCGAAGGGTTGAGTTTGGTAGGTCTGCTTGTGGTGACAGTGGTGGTTTGAGCAGAGAGGTGAGCGGCTATGGCTGCTTCCAGTCAGGAGTGGGGATCCTGTTGGTGGTGAAACACTGAGCTGTGTGTCAGGGCTCCCACCCAAACATTCAAAGTCATATCCTTCACCTCATATAAGAACAATTGAGACTTATGTGGAAATACTCTGGGGTTTTCTTCTGAGTGCGGGATATGTGGATTTAGGATCTTAAGGGTGCTATGAGTGTAGAATCCTGGTTGCCTGTTTCCTGCAGATGTCTTCTGTCCTCCACGCTGTACTGTAAGGTGAATGGTGATATTAGCACTGGCTACTTAAAACAAGAGAGTAATCTTGATCTAGTCATCCACACCCAGAGGGATATGTGAGGCCCCTGAATGCAGGGGTTAATAAGTGATTCCTATGGTCAGCAGTGTGTTTAAAGAAGGTCTGTTTTGTAGAGAAGCAAAGGATTACAGACACGTTTCTTCATCTGGTGTTTCCTTCAGGACCACCTTTGAACAACTGAGGCCTCTGGCTGTTGAGAATTCTGTTGCCATGCGTTTAAGTGCATCATGATCACACAGTAGTTGCTACCTGGCCTGAAACTGCACAGTCTGCTCTGGAAACAGAGATGTTGCAGCAGAAGTGAGCATAGTCCATATGAGAGTCTCACTGAAGATGCAAGCAACTCAAGGAAATTGAAGGTAGGTACCCAGTGTCCTCAAATAATGCCTTGACCTTGGTTGTATGTCTGCCCCAGGGTAAATCATACTGCCATGAATAAAAAGTGGTGCTTTGGAGCAACAGTGTCCCTTCTCTGTCTCAGCAGAACTTGTGCTAGCAAACAAGTAAATTCCTGCAAAAAAGCTGCAGAAAGGCCTTCACATTCTCCATCTGTCAACTCTGCAGAAGAATTATCTACCTCTTGCAGCACTTCTCTGCATTTTCCTTATCTTGTCAGCCAGTCTTGCACTTATATTTGAGAAATACTTGCATCTCATCTTTTCTGCCTGGATCTCCACCCAACTGCTTCAAGATAGACTTCAGACTAAGAATAATCTAAAGTCTATCTTTAGTCTAATTTTTGAAGGCTGTAAACTGGCTTGTGTTGGATAATCAGAAGTGAGATTCAATACTAAGTTTTGAAAGTTTTGATTTAGAGTTGTAAAACAAATCTTCCCACTTCTGGCACAATATTTATGGTAAGGAGGGAGTGTTAATTAAAAACTGTGTATAAGAATGACATATTTTGATAATAGGAACTGTTGTGAAATGTGGAAGGGCTCAGGTGTTTTTTAGAATGTGCTAAAACATTAAAGAAAAAACTTATGTAAAGTGCATAAAATTCTACTTCCTTGCTATTAAAATAGACATTCAACTAAAGTTACATGGTCATAAATTTCTGTTTCGGCCTGCTTCAGTAGTTTAACAGACACTTGGGGTAGGATGGGAACCAAATTTAACAGAAGACTGCTTAAGACTTTGCAAAGAAGAGCCTTCTGATATGGTTATGAACTGGATTAGAAATTACAAGATTTCTTACAAAGGAAACATCAGTCATGAAGTTTTTCTCCTTCGAGTGCCCTCAAGAGACCAGGCAGATCTGACCTGCAAGGAGCGCTGCTGACTCAGGCTGCTGTGGGAAGACCTTGAAGGCCAGCCAAGGAAATCTCTGACCTTCACTTTGCCACTGACCGTCACTTGGGTTTTCCTGCCTGGAAGAGAGGCGGTGGGCTGGGGTAGCTGGGGAGGAAACAGAGACCAGAACCATTGACCTCAATCTAAACACAATACAGAAAAAGACAATAAACTACAGGAGGAAAAACACAGGAGTGATTTACCTAGGAGGAAGCGAGAATATTAAATTCTTTCAAGTAACTTCAGGAGGTGTAATAGAGGAAATCTATTGAAAACAGAGAGAGAAGGCAGCTCTCTCTGACCAGTCCTGTGATGCACAGAAGTGTTGGATATCTACCATGTAATTAATATTTTACAAATTATTAAATCTATGAACGCTATTGCAGGGATAATTGCAGGTGTGCATTTATATTGCTTTTCTGAGTCTGGAAAAATAGAAAGGTTTTAAACTGTAATAAATTCATACTAATTAATCTTTTCATCTGAATATATATTCAATGTGGCAAAATTGCCTGCTTGACCAGTGTTGACAAGGATTTTTAATGCAGGTTACAGTTACCTGTGATGAAGTTCCTCTCCTTGAAGGTCTGCTTTACCCACTTTACCTAATACTACTACTTCTCCCTCTCCTTTTTCTCTCCTCTCCTCTCTTCCATATATATATATAAAAAAAGTTGTTTAATACAGAGAAGAACTTGTAGCTGTATGAATTGGCAAAAACAGTAAGATTTTGTTTTTTCCTTTTCTGCAGAGTTTGCACAAATGTGTCACTTTGGCTTTAGGCTTTCACAAGATTTCTGCCTGTGATGCTTATCCTTACACATCCTGGTTTGAGGTGAAACAGAACCAATTTTCTGGTTTGTAATTTCACTTTTTTAGCTGGGCCTCTTCAAACTAACTAAACTCTGAAATTAACAGCATATTGTTCAGAAACTGTTCACTTTCACAATGATAAGACTTGTTCATACCAAGGACTGGTATGCAGAGAAGCTTATACCTATTGCTATAACAACCAAGGTCAGGTAATTTTGTTGTTTGTCCCATTGGAGGGTTGGAAGTGGAAAAGCATAGAGGGGTCACACCTGTAGGGAGAAGCAGACAGGACAGGTGACCCCAAACTGACCAACAGGGTATTCCATCCCATCCACATCATGCTCATTATAAAAGCTGAGGGATCAAAGGGTCAACTTTCTTTCTTAGATGGCCAGTGTCTGAGGAGGACCCTATCTGTTTGTCTCCCTTTGATCCTGACCCGAGCTTTCCTGACTCCAGATCTGGAATACAACTCCTGTCAGTCACCGAGTCCAGTCTGGGACTTTTCCTGATGCCTGCTGGTGATGATCATCCTGGAAGCCTGATATGGTTTTGTTTATGCTGTATAGTTGTTATTTTTTTATTTTTTTTAAATTTTAATTATTTCATTGTTTATTTATATTTTCATTGAAGTAACTTAGTTTTTCTCTAAACTCATAAATCTCCTTAATCTCTTCCTTTCCTCTCTTTTTCTTAGAGGGGGGAGAGAGGGGCCATCTGTCGTTCTGATTGGTCAAACCAGCCAAAACCACAACATTACCAGAGAGTGAGAAGACCTTTGTGCATTCAAGCCCCTTTTTAAAAACATAGGAAAGTGACTGAAAAGCCAGTTTGTAATAGTGGGCAATTTATAAATAGTAATTTACAGATTCACACCCTGAACAGAAATTCTTTCATTTTATTCATTACAGTATTATATTGCACTGGCTCTGGTTTCCATGTACCAGAAGTGTGTATCATATCTTTAGGTTCTTAGACACAGAGATCAATTAGTAAATATCAAGGGTAATTCTTATACTCTAACTGTGCTTGGCTGGCTGACAGCATGTATGCATGTAGAGGGGACAGATCACCAGAATTTAGGTTTTTTAAAGGAATTGTGTCCTGTCAGAGGATGAAGATTACATAAGGGAAAGTATTTTCTTTCCAGTCTCTTGAGTTTGATATTTTTATAACTATTAACTCAGACTAAATCTTCATGCATTTTGAACAGAAAAAAATATAGCACTTGTCTTTTATAAAGTACACATTAATTAAAAAGGAAGCTAGAAAACCTCCTTCCTTCCATAAGAGACAAAAAGAACCAACTTCTCCTCCTAGCCCACAAGCTAAATCTTTACAGCACAATTCTATAATGAGAGTGAAAATAAATTTTACTTCTTTCTCCTAACTGATGCCATATTGCCAGGTAATTGCAATCCTTTTTGTATGTGTGCCTGGGCACTGTGCTCACTTTCAGTGATGTGAAAGAAAATCGAGTCAAATTCTCTTTTGCAATGTTGATAGCAGTTCTTCTTGTTTCAAGGAAGATAAATAAATTTTGTAAAGTTGACAGAACTAAATGTGCCCAAACACAAGATACAGTAAAATGATACAGTTGTAAGCCTCTTCATTTTCTGCCCAAAGCACCCTGAGAAAAACTGTCTCTGGAATCTACCACGAGGCTTATGGTAAAGGAAGAGCACACCAACTTCTTACCATTGATATGTCTCATCATTCTGTACTTTGGCACATCTTTTCTTTATTCCCTGTACTAATCACTGTACTAATACTGAAAGTGACTGAACACATGGAAATATATCTTGCTATATCGATATTTCCCCAATGTCAACAATGGCAAGAAATGACATAATAAAATAGGAAACTGAGAACAACTTTGAAAAAGAATCATTGTTAGGTTTAACTCTCTGTTGACTGGACAAGAATGAGAGGAGCTTAAAATATTGTTTATGGCTTGTTTATTGTGTATCATTAAGGCCAAATTATGTGTTTGGGTGGCCTACTTCTCATTCCCATAATTAAAAGAATTCCTGAGTGTATGAGTACTTCTGAAAAAACAACAGAATTAGATCAGTGGAGATTTGATTTATGTGAACCATTGTCTCTATTATCTATTTTGTCTCCACTTCTCTTAATTTAGGAAGATCTAGATATCAAATGCATAGGAATTTTATGACAAGTGCTCTAGATTCAGGCTCACTACATATTTAATTTCACTAAGCAGTTCACTGCCCTTCAAACATCTTTAGAGCTGAGGTAGTCTGTTGGTGCACAGCAGGTTTGTAGAGGTTAGTAAGTGGTTAAACTTAACTTTCTAAAAACAATCATGTCAAATGCAATGGCATGACCAATTTAAAAGTCTTTGAAAAGTTCTGCATTTCTTCTTTAGAGAATATCGAGTTATTTTTCATCTCTGAGAGTTAACCTGACCCTGAGTCCTCATGCAAATGAACACCAACTAGTAGGAATACTTCTGTAATTGCAGGGTGACATAATAAATAGGGGTGATAAATTTCTACAGCTGTTTGTGTTCTGGTTCACAGGCCAATAGCGTAACATTTTTCCTGTGTACTCTGGCAGCATTTTATATCTAAGGGAGTCTGCATCAGCTAATGGCAGAACTAGCTGTGGCAAACCTGTGATTAGGTACCATAGCTGGGGACTGATCATGAATACAACCCTGGATCTATACCTCATGGCATTTATGGCATCTCAGTGCTGTCTGCTTGAGCAAGAGGAATGTATGCTGTTGATCTTTGGAAAGGGCATGTGCCTTTTCAGCAGGCCATGTGCCCTACAATAGGATCTGGGTAGATCTGAGAAGTTTGGTTGGGAGTCCAAAGAAAATGTCAGTTGGCATCTGCTTCTAGTAAGAAATGAGAAAGTAGAGCTAAAATGCCAAACATCTGTGGTCTTCTGGTCGTCTTCTGTGTTTGCCTTCTGTGCTGTGCAGGTAGAAATATATAACCTTTACACGTAGTTTCTATGGTCTCAACCTGCTCTGTATTTCAAATGGTGAATAAAGAACTCTGTTACAGGCAAATTCTGGAAAGAATCAAAGCAAAAGAACAAAACACTAGAGGAAAACCAGGTGGATGATTTCATGTTACAGGGCTGAGAAGCTAATGCAGACATGCAGCTGGAGCTGTGGGCTGGGCACTGTGTGCATGACCAGTGCTTCCAATATTGTTTTGTCCTTCTTAAAACCACTGGCACTTCTGAACAAACAGTGTAGAGTTCCTTCAGCTTCATTTTTACAAACAATGTAGTTCCTTCAGCTTTATTTTTGATTGTTATAACTTTCTTCCTTTGGATAATCTAAAATTAAATAATCTGTGGATTCAGCTACAAATTATCTCAAATTGTAAATCAGTCCTATCTGTGCAAGTAAAAGAAACCTCCTTGTAAACCAAACAGCCCACTGCCATGGAGCAGTGTTTGCAAGACTGGCACTTGCTGCGAGATTTTTGGGCTACTAACAGACTGGAAAAGGACAGGGAGTACCTTGGGACTTGTTGAAATACATCTGAGGAGTAATGGCTTATAAAGACTTGCAATAAATAATAAATGCCCAAGGTGATATTCTTTCTAATGAACATTTTAATGGTTTCTTTTCTGCACTAGGGGACTCTCAGACTTCTTAACGGAGGCACAGAATGAACCCTTTGTGAGGCGGCTGTTTCTCTCCATCACTTTTTGTTTTCCTCTTGTCTGTCCCTTATTGCTGGCTGTCACTGCTTCGTTCTGCTCCAGCTGTGAGGGCAAAGTTTACAGTGTCTTCAAAACCTGCTGTTTGTTTTCTTTGGTTGGGGCGAAGCTTGATGAGACACAAAGCAAAGTGCCTCCCCTGCCCATTGGAATGCCCCAGGCAGCAGGGAGAACATTTCTGTGACTCAGCCATGCTCCTTACACCACGGCTGCTTCTGTAGTAAGACACTGTTACAGGCTGTCTGGGTGGCATGAGGATGATTAGCTGAATAACTTTTTAAACTGTTACCCAAGGCAAGCTTCAAACATTTTTACATGGAAGCAATGTAGCACCAGAGCATCCATACTCTCTACATAGCTCATCTTTGTCTATAGATTCTTTGCCAGATGCAAGTTTCTTTCTTTTTTTCTCACATCTTCCTCCTAAAATTTCCAGAGGCACCCTGAATGATGAATAGCAACTTCATCTTCTGCCTTGCTGATCTACCAAATGCCATAATATCAGAAAATCTGAATAGTATTTCTCTATCAAAGTGCTTTGTGTTAAAATTCAGTCCTGCTGGGAGATTATGCCTAGCCACCTTTAAATGGTTAAGAACTGTATTTTTAACTGGGGTTAGAATATTTCCTAAAGGAACCTACAGTCTGGGATGGAGTCCAGATGTACATTTGAGATGGCTAAAATGGAAAGTCCTGATTTTTTATTAGGCATGCCATTTAGAGTACAAAATGAAGTGTGAGCAAAGAAAGCACCGTTGTCATGGCAACAGCAAGTATAATTTAAGGCAACAGGTTTTGATTCTGACCTGAAAAAGGAACTATTTGTCCTGAGAGTCAGCTTGTAGCCCATAAAAGTTTTAAAAGACAGTAACTCGTTTTCACTAAAGGCCAGCAACTGAAGAGATGGATACCTCAGAGCTCTTTGGCCAACAAAAGAGTCTAATTATTCTGATGGTTGCTGGTCTGGCATAGATGTGCAAAAAGGAATTGCTTCAATAATGCATCTATTGCTCGCATGATAACCACCTGCAGGCAACCTTTTAAGCACAAGGTCTCTGCTATTTTTAATAAGGTATGTGGTATTTGTAAAACTGTAAGACATAATGAGGGTAAGCACTTTGCAGGAAAATACACACAGTGTCAATTACTTATTGTATGTGTATATTCTGTATATTACTTATTTGTATATTACTTATTATTATAATATAGTTGTATATTCCTTATCGTATATGTATAATTATTACTATTATATTAGAAATTCCTGTCTCCCATATCTACCATAAATTCACATTTATGTCCCCACTACTTGTTACAGCTACTCAACTGAAAAGATTGAGAGAAGAAATAAATATGGGAAAGCAGACTGTTTTCTAGATTAGTTTATTAAGGCTGAGCTAGTGGCTGATAGCTTAAACTGCACATCAGATGCCAGCTATTTAGTTTTGAAGGATGTGCTGATTTTTGTTTCAAGATTAGCTGCTCTGGATTCCTGAGAGTGGAGCTGGCTGCACAAGCCACATTCAAAACATTTGACTCTAATTCCATCTGCTGCCACCTCATCTGTCTCCACAGGAAAGAAGCAAATTTACAAGAGCAAAAGGAGGAATGAACCAGTTTCTTTTTTTTTTTTTT
>VZRU01004564.1:335399-413445 GCA_013398155.1 Pedionomus torquatus
AAAGGGGAAAGACAACGTTTTTTTTTTTTTTTTTTTTTTTTTTTTTTTTTTTTTCTTTTGACTTACAGGAATTAATAAGAAGCACCACAATTCTTAAGAGTAAATTTGATCCTCCAGGATTTGCAATTCACCCTCTGAACCAAAGATGCCTGAAGAAGTTTGACTGAGGGTAAGGTATAATCATCCGGAATGATGAACAAAAGATTCTAGACATGACTCAGACTCACTATGGGGCAGACTTGGGTCACCCCACTGGAAGGCAGGCAGAGTGTAGGCATGTGTGTCTGCTGTGACTTGAAGGTCCTCATATTGTCTTCACCTCCTTGTTTGCAGGTGTCTTCACAGAACAGCATGCAAAGGGATTTATATCTACAATCTGCCTATGCACTGAAGGCAATAAAATCCTCCACTCTGTAGAGGATGCCTGTGAAGTAAAGCTTTTATAGTCTTCTGACACACTATGCTATGCTCTTACCATAGCCAAATTTGAATAGCTCAAGGTGTATGCAGAAGCCAAATGTAGCCTCCTTGTTGGACCATGATTTGTTCTTTTTCAAGACTTGTATGACCCGTCCACAACTTTTTGTATAGTCAGAAAAAAAAAATCATTATAAACCACACAAGACTTGACTTGGGTGCATTTCTGATACTATGATTTCTGGCTGTATATGGAATATGCATCCTAGTTAATATGTGCCTATCCTTGCCTCCAGTCCCTTTGTCTATATTTTTAATATTTACTTTCATTTAAAAAGAAGGGTCCTTGAAATGTTCCAGTGTGGCTGGAAGCTTTCAATAGAAGAACACTTAAAATGCATATTATTTGATTCATACCCTGTTGAGAGAAGGAAGAACATGAGGTGGGGCTGCAAGCAGTGAATTTAAATGTCTTTTGATGCAACATGGGGCAAGTGCATATCATGACCTGAAGTCCATTGTAGCCCTCTTTTCTGTCATTCTTCCTTTTCTGCTCTTGGTAAACTTTTTGAAATTTTCTCCTGTTAATGAAAATTTTTGGTCAGAAGCATCCATACATGAAATTTTGCTGTTTATTAGTGGCAGCTAGGTCCTTTCCCATTGCCTGCTGAAATCAATGGAAAGAGCCTCATTTCATCAGTCTCTTGTAAAGTTCTTTCTGGTTCTGACCTTTTTCTGATTGCTGTATTATTTCTTGTTACAAGTATTTGGAATATAGTAGGAAACAGTGGTAGCTTTACTGGGATAAATTTTGTCAATCACATGCACTGTAAATTGCTCTCCACTTAAAATTCATCTGGTAGATGCTACCCTTTGCTTCATTACAGTGGGATGCAGTTAGGAATGCAGTGGCTTAACAGTGCATGATGAAAATACTAAAAAGATAATACTCTTTCCTTCTGTTTAAAGTGTACCATGTAGTACTTTCTTTCGAGGAACTGAGAAGCAATTATCATGCCACTATTTCCTGAGAGTGACTAGATTAACAACAGGTTATGGGGGTCCAGAGTGGGGAAATTAAGCCTTGTTTCCATTTATAGTTTCTCTCTGTGTCCTATAATATGCTTTCCCATTAGCTAAAAATGCCATTTCAGGAAATTGCCTTCAAGGGTTGGTTTGATGGGGGGTGGGGGTAAGGAAAGAAAGCAGTTGCCTTATTACACTATACCTGCAGGCATTTAGTAAGAAGTGGCAATGCAGTTTTCTTATCTGTCAATTATTTTTCATTTATCATTCAGTAGGATGGCATCATCAGGAAGTTTACATAGGCCACTGCATTTCTTCCTTTTACAGGTAGTCAGTAATAGAGTAAAAAGAGTGAAGAGATGGCAATAAATTATCTGGTTACAATTTTCTAGTTTTGCTATTTGCTAAATTTTACTAAACAGAGGCTGGAATATTAGCCTTATTAATATTGTTTAATCATAGCTAAATGGAAAGAAATTTGCCTCTTATCCTCAGGACTGGTAATTTTCCTGAGAATATTTTCCTTTCATGCCATTACTATTCCTGACAGGACAATTCCTCCTTGCTCTGAAGAGGAACAGTTGACAGTCCCAAAGGGCATGTATAGCTTGAACATATCTTAAAGACCTCAGTAGTTTTGATTTGTGTTTTGAGAGATTTACTGTCTCCTGTTCCATGTTTATTGAATTTAGAAATTCATACATGTCCAATAAAACAGTCCCAACATTGGATATGTTTGGTCTCAGACTCCAGCTTGAGATGTATTTTCTTTTACTTGGTTGGGTTTTGAAAAATCTTTTCCTGCTTCTGCAAATTCAGGAAGAAAAGGTTATGTTTTTTACATAAAGTACTTTTAATCCTCAATGAATGAGATTACTGGGGGAACAAAATCTAGCAATTGAAAATCTCAATGAATTTGCAAGTAGAGAACCCCATAAATAACTAATTCCTTGCAGAGACACCAGAAGTAAAAGGCCAGCAAAGGCCTCATACTACACATGAAAACTGAGACTATTTTTTCACTAGAACTACTTAATGTAAATCTGGAATAACTCAATTTAAAATGAGATTACCTGAGAGAAAATTTCTCCCTAAACAATATGTGAAATTCTGCTTTCCAGCTTTTTTAGCATACTTTCAAAAGTGAGGATGCTCTTCCAGCAATAAGTTTTGCACAAAATTTTCTGTGAATAGGAAACTTCAGTAATATTCAGTAATATTCTTGATCAAATAGAATTGATAGAAGGAAAAACTGATCTACAAATTGACTTTTATTCTCACGTGACTCATTATGAACAGCAATTCTTTTTTATGTTCTTCACCCCCTCCCCTTCATTAATGCAGGCAAACCCCATACCTAGACAGAGAGAGACTACAGTGACTTTAAGGATTATTGGATTTTTGTTTTAGTCATTATATACAGAGTTAAAGGAAGAGTTGATTGTTTTGGTAAAATGTCCATTTGTATTTTATTTTGCATAAAAGCTAATAATGCAACGTATTTTTTTCATGGGTAATTCTATTGGAGTCTTGCATCTGAATGCCTCCTGATGTTTCACATGACTTCAGATAAAAAGCAGATCATCTATTATAGTAGTAAATCTGGGGCTGGGATGTTGTGCCACTTCATTTTTAACTGGAATTTAATTTGACAGATTTGTCATATATAGATAGCCTGTATCATTTGACTGCTGCACCAAACATATATTCCTCCAAAGAGACTATGCATTTTCTGCACCTTTTCCATCTCATTTATGCCCATCTACAGATAGTGCCGCCTATTCAAAAGATGTTGATATGAAAATGATGACAACAGATTTTTTTATAATCAGAACAGGGCATGACTGGAGCAAATCAAGAATGCTTCAAAGACTGTGCGCCAGACCTCCTTGACAAGAGCAGGTGGTTGAAGAGTCAACAATATGACATAAGTGCTTTGAGTGTAATCCGAATGAGCATAATTGATTCACTACCACATGATATCCATATACTTTCTGGGTCCTTTATTCCAATGAATGCTGCATTGAGACATAAATCAGCATAGGGGGATGTTTATACTTGTGCTGATCAATGACATAGATCATATATGTGTGAGATGCATGGCTTTATATTTACTCAAGACCTCTTACAGATGCTGCCCTCTTTAACAGCCAGTATTTGAAGAATATGTTTTGATGACAAAGACTTCAAAAGTCCTTTTGATTTTTGCATAAAATTAATTTACACGGTATTGCGTGTTGGTACTTGATTCTCAGTTGCATACTTGATGACAAAATCACCAGAATCTCTTAGGAAAAAAAAAAAAAAGCAATGAATGTCCTAAACACTTATAAGCAACTAGGACGTGGCATGGTGAGAGGCAGCAGGTCATAATTTGTCAAGAGTGAATTATGACAAAGCTAACTAACTGCTATGAGGAGGTAACAGGTCCAGAGATGCAGGGGATGAAATGTGTCTCCTGCTCCCAGGTTACTTAGGTTTTGGCACTCTGTTGAATGATATTCTCATCGGAAAGCTAAGGAAATAAAACCTTCAGAATAATTGTGTATCTGAATGAGAAGTGAACTCAGAGAACAATTGCCTAATTTTTTTGTTTAATTGAAGTTTCTACAGGGAGTTATTCTTGATTAAATATTGTTAAATATTCTCATGAATGATCTGTATGAGGGAATAATATTATATGCAATAAATTAGCATATGACAGGAGATGAGGGGATTCGGAACATGTGGAAAGCAGAATTAGAATCCCAAATGATCTTGACAAATTGAAGAGATCATCTGAAAAAAATAGGATTAAGTTCAATAGGGACAAATGCAAAGTGTTAGGCAGAAATAATCAATTGCACAAATACAGGATGGGGTAACACAATAGACAGCAGTTCTCTTGACAAGATCTGGGAATGAAAGCGAATCAAATTAAACATGAGTTGATGAACAATTAAAAAGCTAAGTGGCCAGCACTATGCATGTGAAAACCAGAATTCTGCATGCAGAAGTAATCTTCTAATATTTTAAGGACTCAGCTTGGAGCACTGTAGCCAAAGAGAACTTGAATAAATTGTTGAATAAGTTGGACTTATTAAGCACTCAAAAAGAAGATGGAAGGGTCAGGCAATAATTCAAATTTTTTAAAAAGCCCACTGTTGTAAAGAGGAAGGGAGTAATATGTCTGTTTTGTTCATGGCAGACATAATAAGAAATAACAAGATAAATTACACCAGAGGAGAGTCAGAATAGTTATTAGGAAAATCTTTCTAAGCGTAAACATAGCAAAGCCTGAGGAGGTGGTGAACTCACCATCATTAAGAACACACATCTGTCACAAGTGACATGAATATTGATTCTGCCTTGAGGACAAACCAGATGACCTTTTAAAGTCCCTTCCAACTTTAGTTCCTATAATTTTATATCAATACAGCAGTAGGTTTTGCAACTGTGTATCTCGAATAGCATCTAATTCCACAAGGAGATTCATTGAGTCACAGGAAAAATTCTTAGTCCACAAGAGCAGTACTTGCCCATATGCAAGAACTGGATTTGGTGAAGTTATTGCTCAGTATTCTTGCCATGAGAATCCTTGAATTTGTGATCTGTTAAACCTATATTGACTTATACCTGGAGGTATTTTATATTCAGTACTTCAGGTTAGCACAAGTATAATAAAATAAATTCTGAAGTGATTTCATCTACTTAGAGATTAATATATTCAGTAAAATTAATTCTTGCTCAGTGTTCCATGGAAAGTTTTGGGGAAAGAAAGGTGGCTGACTCATGCCACCTTTATGAGTACTCTTGCTGGTTTGGGCTGCAGCTGTCCCAGGAGCTTATGGCTGTAAGAGACCCACACAGAGCACTGAGTACTTTAGTACTGCGCACTGTGATCCATGACCCCAACCTCTACATTGCTCCCAGCACAATGGGAGAAATGAGTTGCATAAAGTCAGGGCACTGACTTTTTCTCACCTTGGCTTTGTCTTCTGTTATTTCTCCAGGGCATCTTTTGTGGAATGCAAATAGGGTGGCCATGGGGTGAACTGTATCAGTTTCATTCCCATGTCTATCTTTTGATAGGAACTTTATGTTCTCAAGCATTACCTGAGCACCGCTCTCAGTCTGTTTTTTGTTTAGGCTCTTGATGAAATCTTAAAAGGATCTGGTGATATTTTTGAATATATTCAAAAATAGGGCAGAAATATTTGCCCTATCCAAAAAATATATGTGTATTTCTTGAATATTTAGGGAACCTTATGAAACTCTTCATGCTTTTCTGCTCCTTGAAGTCTGTGGTAACTGTTTTGTACGCTTCTTCCTTCCAGCTTTATGTACCACAGGGTACCGAATTACTGTAGCAGAGATTGGGAAACCTCTGTTTAGCAGGTCTGGTTCATGGTTATGCTAAAAATAGAAATGAAATGTGTAACTCATTTCAAGAACAATTTCTTCACTTGAGATCACAAGATCATTTAAAGCTGTCCAAACACTTTGGGTGAGTGTCCAGATAGTGTGGATTGATGGTTTTGGTGTTGTTTTTTTTCTTCTTTTTTTTTATTTTTTCCAGGAAATCTGGAAGTGAGACAGTTTACTCACTGTAAATTATTCCTATCTTTATGTCCTAGTTTGAAATGTTTTACCACACTGCGGTCACAACTCCAGAAGTGTCAGATGATCATCAGACATCACTCCAGCCTGTAAGACTGATTGATTTTTCCATCTTTCTAGAGTTTTCATAACTTACTAACCTCTCCCCCCAAACTCAAACAATTTAGGTTCAAGAACAAGCATTAGGAAACTGTTTACAAAATAATTAATATATTAAATTCCCCAACAGACAAAGCTCTTAACGGCTCTGGGGACAAAAGTGCAGAGATAGTGCATTTCTTGTGGAGTCTTAGAGCACTTTTCCATGTTCCTTTGCAAAGGTTTTCTCTTTTCCAGTTTTAAATCTTTTTGTCTAGACAGCAGTAAGTAACTGGCATACCTTTGAGTCAAGAATGGTATGGTTAAGTCTTTCAGATAAATATAGCTGGACATTTAAATACAAAAATAAATGTCTAAAGCTCTACTTATTAGTAGCATCTGTCTCGTGCTTGATGTGTACTTCTCAGAAATATTCTAATACCTACAGATGCTATATTTAAGCAACCTTGCTTCTGCTTTGGTGATCACATGTCATGCACTGCCTATATTGTTGACTTTGTTGCTAAGCCCCACTGTGAGTTCTAGTTTCCAGTGTTTCAGGTTACATGTTTAAACCTGGCCTTCCAACTGTTTCACACTATCCTGTGTGTCCCCATCTACTAAAGCTGATACTCCGGAGGCCCTCTCTTTCCACACTGATTCACTTTGGCATGAAAAAATGAGTGGAAGGGGGAGTTAGGATTACAGACTTTTTGTTTATGATAGTTGTTAACTTTCCACTTTGGAAATGTCACGAAGAGGAAGTCTTAGGAAGCACATATTGGGTGTACATGGTCAGTAGATCAGCCTCTGCCACCTTCCCCCTTTCCCAGTGAATTGCAGCCATTAAGGAACAAACCCCAGAAAATATGATGGACCTGGCAGACATCAAAGCCGCAAAACCAAAGAGAACTATAGAGGAAACAAAATCTGCTTTAAAACTCTTTCCTATAAGCCTTCGATTTGATGCTCTTCTTTAGGACAGATAAGGAAAAAATTGATTGTATGGACACTTCTATAGAGGATTATATTTAGGCCCACCTGTGTTACTGGAAGAGAGCTCCCCATACATCTGTGAGGTTTCAAGTGACTTACACTATAAAGTGTCAGTGACTTCCAGTGGGACTTGGGCTATCCCAGTTACATTGTGTGCGTGATGACACATCAGTCAGCATGACAGGGCTTTACTTCTGCAAGTAGAAACCCCTCGTGCACTCTGTTATGGAAATTATTGCTCCATGCCAAGAAACTTTATGTTAGTCCATTAGGCGCAACTCCGTTCCTCTGACTCTCTGAATGTTTTCTGCACGTGGCTATGGGTTGTTTGTGCTTCTTCAGTGAAATAGCTCTAGAGCCTGTATAAATGTTTTGATGCATTGTGAATTGTTTGGCAATGTGTTATTAGTCCTTTGATTAGAGCAGCCAACGTTGTTTGTTTTTATATTTAGAGCAAAGAAATACAAACATCCTTACCATCAAGAAGGCTAGGTGGGGTAGTTACTAAAGGTAGGTTGTTTTTAATCTCTGTACTGACTGTATTCTAAGCTTATGTTTGTGTGTGCCTGACTCGTGCTCTGATCCAGTAGAAGCTGCTGTTCTACTTCAGCAGCATTTTTTTTTTTTATTAAAAACTATTTTCTGAAGACTTGCTTTTAGGGGTTGAAGGACAGAGGAGAGAAAAAATCCAAGCTGAACAAATCCATACACTGAGGTTGACTCCACCTTAGAAAAGTTGCTTGGATTTTCATACCCTTACACCAGTTCATTGATCTACATGCCAAAAAGAGCTGGTTGGTTTTGATTTACAGATTCTACATTGTTTAGGAGATTATAGTCTAATTCTTCTTCTGCTGTGACTAGTCAGGGCATGAACTGTAGTCTTAATGATAGGCACTCTGTTTCTGGATTTTAGCATGCCTGGCAAGAAAGTCACTTCAAAGTAAAGCTGAAACATGTGAAGAAGTTGTTGTGGGGGAGAGAGCACTAGAAGGAGGAAATTAGATTGACCTTGGATTATTAAAGAGTAGTATACACCGATGAATCAGTGAATTTAGTCACTAACTAAAAAGGATAGTATGGGGTGATATTAATAGAGTTGGTATAAAATAGCAAATGTAAGAAAAAGGTAATTTGAAAAAGGGATCAGTTTAATGGGAAAATCTTTTGTTGCCAATGTTTTTTGGTAGTGTTTGTGCTGGAGTTGTGTTCGGGGTCTGCTTTGAGATGAAAGCACAGGGAGGAGCCACATGGCACTTTGCACTCTGTAAGTGTCTAATAAAAGATTCCCTGTCTTCAGTGGTTTGCAGCTCCCACAGAGTTGGGATAAAGGGAGTTCCCGCTTATGAGAGCATCCAGCGCAGGAGCTTAACTGCAAGACTTTGAAAATGTCCTTCAAATTACTTGGTAAATTGTAGTTTATGAATGTGTAAAGCTGCTGTAGGCATTTTGGTTTCATTCAGATTTTTCTGTTTGTTTTCTTTCTTCTCCACCCTCTTCTCAAGGCTGGCCTGAGATCTTAAAAAGCACTGTAGTTTAGACCTTTGTATTTTAATAATATTTGGCTCTTTCTAATCTCTTACCTTTAGACCACTCCATATGGTATTACAGCACAAACGAAGTACAAGAAGCCATTGGTTATGTCTCTTGATATTTCCTTGTAACAGACAACTTACTTGTTTTATTTTGCCTCTTTGTAGCCAAACATGATCCTCTTTCCTTTGATATTTTAAATGATTTCCTTAATTATTTCTGGGACTAATTTTTGGGTTGTTGCTTGCTCAAAAGCAGTCTACTGTGTGGTCTAATGACAAAATTGGAGCAGATTAGGCTTGCTAGTATTTGCTTCCATCTAAAATAGATGAGTGTCATTGCAAGGGCTGAGTTTCTGACACAATATTTACAATTATAAACTCAAAAATTCCTTTCTGTGCATTTTCTTTAGTAGTCAATTAAGATTCATCCAGTAAATTTGCTCTTTCAAGCATTTTTTATGTAACTACTTTTTGATTGCGACATCTGTGGAAAAGTGAAAAAATGATAATTAAGGGAAAAGCTAACAAGTTAAGCCAGACATTATACTTTAAAATATTTCGATTTGTGAAGCATTAAAGCTGTCCTATGTATAAAATAATTTAGATTTTGATTCACCAGTTCATGTTCATTGTGGAAACATTTCAGTTTGGGGACTACACAGAGATTTTCATTTAGGTGTGTGCCTCTGCCCTCTTGAACTAGCTCAGTGTTACTTTGCTCACTTGGACATCTACTACCTTGAATAGACAGAGGCCAAGTTTGTTTTATAACTTGAATATTAGCATATATCAAGAAAGCCAGACTTCTTAGGGGAAGGTTGATTTAATCTGAAAGCCCAAACACTTTCAACTGGATATGCTTATATACTGGCTGCACACATGCACATTCTTTGCTCCCTGGCAGTGAAGAATACGCGATGAAGCAAAGATTTGTCTGACGTCAGCATTGTGGAGCCCCTTTCTTCTTTCTCTCTTTCTCTCCCCTACCCTTCAGGTTTGGACTCAGGGGTCAGAGAGGTTCAGTTTGGGGACTGAATTACGTTGTTGTCACTATTCTGGAAAGGAAAATTCTGGCTGAGAATGTGAAACCATTTTTTCTGCCATTTTGCACAGTAAGTATCCCCACAAGTAAAAATACATGGATACAACTGCAGTGCCAAACTAAATGCTATCAAAAGTGTGGTACCTTTAAAATTGTAGAGGTATGTGAAAGACTGTTTAATCTTTTACCTGCAGTATGTGATATAATAACGTTGATATATGTTGAGCGACCATTTGGGATTTTATATATCAAACAGAGAATCTGTGTATTTTGAAATTTAATCCTCATGAAATATTTGACATCCTGAATGGGATAATTGACACAAGGACACTAATTAGGGAGTTGTAATTCAGAAGGTTCTGATCATGTACTTTATACTGACATGTATATTGTCCCCCTGGTAACAGTGTTAATGGTGCTTAGACATGTGCATCAGGAGAAGAGAGTGTACCCTTGGGAGCTCTGGAAATCAATCTCCTATGTAATGCCATTTTTTTAATGCTCTAGAAGGAGTGGATTTAGACATTTTTCCATTTATTAAGCTGATCACACATAAAATATTCTGGCCTTGGAATAGTTTGACTCAGCTGGTGTTTTCATTCTTAAAAATCTGCAGTGAATAATATCTTCCTCTGAAACTGAGCTTTTCACCTAAAGTGTTTTGCAGTTCTCAGTGTTCATGTGAAATCTTGGGTAAATCTATTATATTCAGCTGAACCGAGTCCTGTTTACCTTATGCAGGGGTTATTTCATCAGCTCCTGAAATGCAAAACCTCCTGTGGCAAGAGAGAAAAGGCAGTCTTGTGACTGTGGCTTTGACCTAAAGGACATGCTGTCTCCAAGTATGATTTCATTCAGGTAGTGGGAGCAAGAGCTGCATTAAAAAAACAAAATGATTTGCCTTAGGCGGACAGGTGAGCTCACTTTTTTCTCTCTTTTCCTTCTGGCTTTGTGATCACACTATGCACATAATCAGAGTGTTTGCCTGCTCCAAACAGAGCATTCCTTTATGACTTTTCAACAAATCCTAGAGCTCTCGGACTCCGTTTTTTCATCTTTACCAGAGTTTTCAAACTTTTTGCATGATCATAAGGCTTAAGTCAGGAAATACTTTTAAAGCACTCATTTGCGATACGGTAAGTGAATACAGAGCATTATTAGTTAATACTACTTAAGGTGCAGTACTCTACCACTGTAGAAGACAGAAAAGAATAAAACAGTCTAAAATCCATTTTAAATTGCTGGAGTCCGGCAAAATGTAGCTACCAAATTTAAAACCACCTGGGGGATGTTGATCTTGTTCTTGAAAAATGTGTAGAGGGATTTTTAACCGTTTCAAAACTGAACATTTTTTAGGTCTCCTTGTGTGCAATTTACCCAGAAGCTGGCTCTTTCTGCGGTACAGCGTGTCCTCTGATGCTCATGTTTGGATGTTGCTTCAGCAATGACTCAGAGTTCCAGCTATTGTTTCACCAACACCAGTTCCTGCCATGCTGGGGGTTTTCCCTCTCATGTCTTTCCCAAAATATCAGCCAGACCCAACCCTCTTCTGTTCATAAAATCTGACCGGAGGCCCCAGATTGGGCTAGGATGGCTACAGTGTATTATTCATGCAATTCTAGCACTGCAGCTACCCTGCAGAAGATATTTTCTTATCTGACACAGGAGCCCAAGCGCTTTGAGACATCAATGAGAGGAACA
Organism: Pedionomus torquatus; assembly: GCA_013398155.1. Taxonomy (NCBI): domain Eukaryota; kingdom Metazoa; phylum Chordata; class Aves; order Charadriiformes; family Pedionomidae; genus Pedionomus; species Pedionomus torquatus. Next base: position 346,794 of record VZRU01004564.1, read on the forward strand.
GTCATTGTGATACAGTGCAGGTGGCAGCACTCTGTCAAAGGCTGCGTTTTGGTAGCAGTACCTCCTGTAATCAGCGTATCTCACAGCTCTGTGTGGCTTCTCTGCAGAAAAGTCACACTGTCATTTCTGTAATTCACTTGGGGAGAAAAAGGGGCATATAGGCTTAAAGATGTTAAGAATTGCTGTTATACACAGATCCATGCAAAGCATGGGGAAGACCTTTCACTATTTAAACAGAAATATGGACATACAGAGAGACAAAGTGTCTCAGAAACAAGACATCAAGTGGATTGCTCTGCTGCAGCCGTAAATTTGGACTGGATGGGACCAGAAAGAGCTGAGAATATCAACCTCCTATGTCCTGTAGCACAAGGACATGGAAAATCGAAAAATGAACATGTGATGTACAGGCTAAGTCAATGGTTTAGATGTGTCCATGCCACCACAGCCAGCCACCTGGCCTGGAACCCGTTATCATTTGGTCTAATGCTAGGACATGCCTTTCAAAAAACAGTTCTCATCTGTGCAACACACATGCCACTATGATAGGACCTCTAATGCGGACTTCTCTGATATACTTCATCTCGTCAAGGCTAATGGGAATAGCCATTACACGTGTTCGGAAGTGTCCTTGACTTATGGCAATGGCCATATCTCATATGGTTGTAATCTTCTTTGCATATGGATATTTCCAGAAGAATTTTTGAAGGTTTTTGTAGTTTCCTATGGAAATACAGAAGAAATTAATAATTTTCCCTGTGTAAGGGCTTTTCTTTTAATTAAAATTTTTCTATATTCATGTTAACCTTACCTTATTTCTTCATCTCCATTTACACTTATTTAATCACCTGTAAATGTGGATTATAATCTCTTTTGAGAAGAAGCTGCATGCCCTTTACTGCTCGGAAAAGCATAGGGTGCTCTGAAGTGTCATAAAATATTGGTATTCATCTGCAATTGAATCTTTTTCATATGTCCTTAATCTTGCACTCTAACAGCAGTCTAAATTAAATTCATTCACTACTTAGTACTACTTAGAGACAGGCTAAAACGTGGAATGAGCAGGTCTCTAGTCAGCCTGAAGAACTGCTTGGATGCTTTAGCACAAGACATACAGTTTTCCATTTTAAGTGCTTTTGAGGGCATTGTTGGTAAATTCTGGCAGTAATAAATATTATTTTGCGTGAGACTTAAACTTTCCATAGGCTTTTTTTGATTTATGTTGCTTACAGCGCTTGGACTCTCAATATAGCAGAGAACAATGCTTTATTAAAACAGGCTGCTGTATAAAATGTGTGCTTACTCAGCTGGAAGCTACTTGGCCATTTCTGCTGCTGCTGCTCTCAAGTTCCAGAGCTGCAGATGGAGTTGGGTTATTGTAACATAACTTTCCCAAGAGCCCACAGTAAGATTTGACGTGTTTTCTGTTACATATCCTCATCTTCCAAATTAACCTGAAGACAAGCGAGATCTGTTTATTTGCTACTTCTCTGTGACAGTGTATTTGGGTGTCATAATAGTGTCTGCTATTTTGGGAAAACCTAGGTCTCTAAGAGGCTGGTTAATTTCAGCCAGAGAATACCCTATGTGCAGAAAGAGTCAATGGCACACTTCAGCATGCAACGTGACAGGGAAAAAAAAATTGACAAATCTCGTGAGAGGTGGCATGCGTGCCCAATCTTTGGTTCAGTGGCTTCCCATCCTTCCCTAGGCATGTGGCATTCATTCGGTTATGAGTACAGAATCACAGAAAACCTGAACAATAGCAACAGTGTGGAAATCAACCCATGTACCCACACTTACTGAGTGGTTCCAGAAGATGTGGGAAATTGTACTGATGGAAAAGCTGATTCATACAACTCTCCCTACCCCAAAAGTATGACAAACAAAACTGCTCCTGAGCACAAGTTTATTTGGAATCTGTCCACTGAATATGCCAGGTGCTAACAAACAATGCTCTTGACCATATTTTTACCAGGAAAGCAAAATATTTGAAAATAAAGCTTATGAAAAACAAAGCCCATAACATGGTGTCCTGAGAGTAGATCTCTGTAACAGAGAGGACTGACAACTGTTACGCTCCCTTTTCATTACTCCTTGGAGGTAGACTGCAATAACAGTGGATGTGCAGCTTGTCAAACTGCTAGATCTATACTATTACGCAGGCTGTGATTCCAACAGTTCAAGTCATTACTGACCATGCAAGGACTTGGAGATGCCTATGCAAGTTGCCTCTTGTGTCCTTTACTGTGCTCTGTAAGAGAAAGGAGAGCACTGTGAAAACGAGGTTGTGATCCAACACTGAGCATCCAAGCCAAAGCTCATTGGTGCTAAAAGGTGAATTCCTACTGCCCTCGATGGATCCTGAAAATGTGGCAATTTTTTTTTTTTTAGAATCTGTATTTATGCTGACCTAGCTTTATGCTTCCTTTTTGGAAAGGGGAAAACTTCGTTCACAGAGAGACATTGTGATTCAGTGCCTAGCACATTTAGAGATGAAGTAGAGCTTTCTTCAGTGCCTCCAGCTTATATGAGACAAAGCAGATTTTTAGCATTACCACTTGGGACAAGATGAAGCCATTTCAAAGACGCAAAATTTACAGATGAAAATACAGAAATACTGTAGAGACTTCAGCTTAATGTCATTTCATTCATCACTCCAAACTGAGTTTTTACATTGCAGCTAAAAATATCAGTGAGTGAGTCCCTAATTCCTCATGGCTGGCTGTGTATCTGCCTAGTGTCTTTTACGGTAGCTGCTTTAAGACCAATTAACCAGTCATACTTCAGGAAGACTATAGGCTTCTCCCACCTGCTGTTTATGTCCCCACCCATTTAGCTTACAGGGCTGGGAAAGGGAAGGAAATCATCTTGTGCTACATATGCTTACGTGGCACAGTACAGTGTGTTAGAAATAAATAAACTGGTTTGTTGAGGGTTGAAGTTAATTAGTGGTCTTTGGTTAACCCTGACAGAAGCCACACTGGGTCTTCAGCTGCATGTTCTCCATAGGTGCAGGGATCAGGTGACAGGGACCAGCTCAAAGTAGCAGTCTCTTTTCAAACTCAACATTGGATCAAAGCAAATGAATTTGAGAAAAATAATTTAAAAAGCAGAAACTATAGGAAAAGACTCCAGGTGACATTGTGTCATTGGAAATATTAAGACAAGTTTGCTCTTCTCTGTGCACGAACATTGATCAACAAGCTGCTTTCTTTAATCAGTGATGGCAATGGTGATGAAGTGACAGTCTTCTTTTTTTGAATCCACTTCTTTAATGAGATAAACTCTTTGCACTATTAAAAGTGTTGAAATCTGTCAGTAGCAGCAATATCAAGAGTGATGGACACCAGCACCATTGTACATTTTTGGTAATGTGGGGAGCAGATGTAACTTTCAACTTTTTAGAAATTGTTTTAGACGCTACATTAATAATAATTTAAAAAATAGTGAAAACCTTAGTATTCAATGGGATAAAAATACAGCTATGGGTGACAGTTTGGTCTGGATTACAGAAGGAACTTGAAGAGTGCAGCTTCAACTTTAGGGTCTAATAGGCTGTGACAGAACAAGATGTGAAAGAAATGCACAAACAACACGTGAAAAATTCCTTTAACAAAATTATTACTCCTCCTCTTTTCCATTTAATTTGAGATGAAAAGAGAGTCAAGCAGCCTATTCTGTTGAGTTCACATTTGCTAACTGTTTACATTTCCTAGTTAATTACTTTCTATAGTTTAATGGAAAGAAAACCCCAAATACCTTGTTTTAAAGGCTTACATTTGCTACACCAAAGAACTCACAAAGTTCATGCTCATTTGCACCTTTCAGTCCAAAATAAGATCTTTCAGAAATTTGAAGAAAAAAGAGCAAACACCAAAACAGACTTTACAATGCTGCTCATGCTGAGATAACGTCAGTTAGGAAATGAAAGTTTAACAGTTCAAATAGGGAATATTTCTTCAGCTTCTGGGGCAAGACAGAGTTGCTCAGGAAGTGTGGCATTTTGCCAGAGCAGGGAGCCTCCAGGAACTGAAACAAAACAGAACTGGTGACCCTCCACTGCCTTAGACCAGCTGTTGGAGAGGAGGCAAGCACTGCTGTGCGCACTGCTACGCGAAAGAGAAAAAACAAGAGTACATGGAAATTGTCACATCAGCATCAGGCTGGGAATGTGTGTCTTTGCTGGTCGGAATGTAGTATTTTCAGAGTGGTTTAGGGTTTTTTTTCCCCTGGGATGTTTTTTTATAGGCTGTATCTACAATGATAATCCTCCACCTGCCACGCCCTGTAGAATTCTACCTATATTTATGTATTTTCCTGCAAAATACTGTGTCATTCTTATGTGGTCACAGAGAGTGAATATTGCAGTTGATGCGATCTGTCCTTTAAAATTACTTAAGTTTAAAAGCGTGCTGTGGGGAGTTGGTGTCTCCCTGTCACCCTACCTAATGAAGAGCTTAGACTAAGGAAGAATCAGGAATGGTAGTTGCTGTATTTTGGGGACCCTAATGCTCTTCACCCAGAAACAGTGGCTTCTTATTCCCTACTGGATCTGCTCATTAAAGAGATCTCAACTGAGTGATAGGGACCAAGCGCATGGTGATTCAGCTGAATAATTGTTGGATACCTGCTCTCTGTACTGGATGAGTTGGAGGGAAGGCATTTGGGCTACCCCTGCCTGTCCTACATTGTCCTTGGGCTGCAGAAAGCCTGTGAAGCAATGTAGTGGCTGGTTAGGCTGCCCAGAATCACTCTGAGACATTTGCTACCTTCCGGAATACCGCTTGGTGTACTTCTGCCCCTGGATTGCTAGGCCAACCCAACCACTCCCACCCCCAATAATCAAATGTAGCTAAAAGGAAAGGAAAGCTTAAGCAATGCACGCTGTGATATTGCAAAGAGGTTCAGGATGGGGATATCTCAGTTGGAGTGAAAAAGCAAAATATTCAGTGGAAGACAAACGCTTGTTTAACTTGCACAGTGCTGACACACAGTGGAGGGCTCATGGCCCCTTTCTGAAATTCAGTCCATTCCCCAAAAGGCAAAGAAAACAGCATTTTGAGTACAGAGGAGGGACTCAGCAACCCTAGAAGGAGTAACAGCTGTTGAGCCAGCTACAGAGAGGGCTATCCAGAAAACACTGAAAGCTGCGATCAAACAGATGAGAATGGAGCAAAGCAGCAACAGGAGACAAACAAAAGGATGCAGCCCAAAGGGCATTCTTGCATTCTTAATCCCTAGTGACCTGGGTTTGGGTGCTAGAATGAGAAGTTTTCCTAAAATATTATTAGACCTGAATGATGATCTGATTCCATTTTCTTATCTTTCACTAAGGTATGTTCATTTATACCACTGAGGGATCCTGTTTTCAACATACTTTTACATCTAGAAAGTTATGAATATGTATACTACTATATAATTATCTTCTAGGAGGGGAAGGGGCAAATGCACTACAAGTAACTGTTAAGCATTTCTTATCCATACCGCCTGGATAAAAATTACAGAGCATGGCCTTTTTTTGAAACCATTTTCACCTGTACAGGCATGACGCTGCTCGCTTAAGTGGATTTCCTTCTGTTTTGAAATAAGTCACATGAGAGGATATTCCTAATTTTCTTTTCTAAATAGATAGTGTTGTTTCCTACCCTGGGAGTCATGAGCATTTGCTGTATTCTTCAGAGTTATGTATTTACGATTAGTCATCTGTACGAGGGGACTGTTTAAGACAAGCCTTTCCCCCAAAGCAGTTAATTCTGCAAAATGAAAATAATCAGATAATGAGTTCATTTCCGATTTCACATTTAATGCCAAGCATTTTTGGGTAAACAAGATATGCTGGCAGAGCTCGGCTCTCATTGTATGTTTTTTATTAACTGGGAAACAGACAGTTGATTCTTATCCTCTCTATCAGCTCAAATAAATCACACGTATTTTTGAATGAGAAACTTGTGCAAACTGGCTGGCTGGTTCCAGCGTGGGAGCCCATCAGCTGGTCTGTGTAAACTGCACCCAGGTCCTGCCAGCAAGAAGCCAAAACCACCAAAGACCCAGCTTAGGAACGTCCCATTCGATGGAAGCTCTCACCACAGTAATTCATGTTTCTACAGCATGAAAATAAGTAAGGCAGCGAAGAGAATGTCTCTGGCAACTTTAGCAAATTAGACAGGCCCATTCTCTGAGCTGTTTCTGTTGACAGCCCCTTGGTTGATGCAAAGGAGCCCCTGAACAGCGTGGTTGCTGCTGCACGGCTCCATACTGCTCATGAGCTCGTGTAGGCCTCAGCTGTGTGCGATGCACAGGATAGCAGATACCGGGGGGGTATTTTGGAGTTGTGTTTTAAAGATGTTGTGGAGGGAGATGAGAATATAGCAAAGAATGGGACTAATAAAACTGTTAAATTCTGCTTTTCCCCTCTGGAGCTCAGCTTTTTCAGTGGGCTTGCTGCAGTTCTGTGGACCTGCCAAGGGGAACAGAATCTGGCCCCAAGTCTGAGTCCCCTGAAGCTTTCAAAATCAATACTACTTTCCAGGCAGGAGAAATTGAGAAGATTTATTTGGAAGTGGTATTTATGACATATGCCATGTCAAAAGCATTTAAAGAAGATTATTCTTACCATGTACCAAATTTTATCAAGACATCAAAGTATTCACAATACTTTCTAATTTTGAACATTGTAGATTAAAATTCAGATTGATATCTAACATCTCTTGTACAAATAATACTCTCCCTATCTATGTCCAATAAACTCCAACATGTCATGAAAAGACCAGCTATTCGTAAACATAGCAAAGCTGTCTTCCCTTGATCCTTATGTTAGCTTAGTGCCTAGGCTGATGGTGCTAGATCCTATCCAAACTGAGAATGAAAAAACAATCTCTGCACTAAAGGATTCACAGTCTAAACATACAACAAAGATTTAGGAGATAGAGACAGACAAGAAGAGGGAGTGAAAAAGCAGTGATATCGATCAGCACAACCTAAATGCAGCAGTAATTGCATAGAAGAATTTCTAGGTAAGATTTGAAAAAGAGCAATGTGCTTATTTTTATAGAAGATTCTGTATTTTTTTTTTTTTTAAGAGGAAGAAGCAGTGTCAGTACAGTTTGTCTAAATCGGGGCTGAATTTTTAGAAAGTCACAATTGACCCCAGTAGTCTCAGATTCAGATGTTGAACAACAACAACAACAAAATATCAGTAGAATTTATTAAGTTGATCATTTTTTTTCTGATGTACAAAATAACATCCATGACAACAGAGGATCTAACCAGAGCTACATAGGTGCAGCTGGAGAAAGACTTTGGATTTGCAAGCTCTAGACATATCCCGGCTCTGACAACTTCACTATTTATCTTCTGAGGACTCATTGAACAGAAATTCCCTGCTCTTTTGAAGGGGAATAGAACAGAGGGAGTCTGGTGTCCCCAGAATAAACCAAATCAACATTGCGGTATCTGGGAAGAACAATATTTGCAGCATGGGCTGCAGACAGGAGAAGCCTGGGGTATTAGTAACGTGTGACTGGAGAGAGTCTCAGCAGTACAGCTAGCTCTTGCTGTTGAGAGAATAAAGGAGTGTCTTGAGAGAGCTGCTCCTTTCCAGTCCTCTCCTTAGAAGGGGAAAAGTGCAAATATTTTTCTTTCTGCTGTCATCCTGAGGATGAAGCCACCATTTGGATTTTCCTAACCCAGTGTTTAACTTTCAGATGACAGAAATACAACAGTTCACAAGAACCTGATCTCAGCCCTCACACATGTGCTAGTTAACACTTTCATGGCTGAGTTGAGTGCTAAATAAATTAAGCTACTGAAATAAGAATTTGGCAAATCACAAGCACCCCCTCTCAAAAAAGAAAAAAACTCAACAAATAAGGATTTATCTCTCCTCTTTCCTTTTTAAAGACCTTCTCAGATTGTTTTCTTTTCCTTTTCATTAAAATCCTGATTTGGAAAGGTATTGTCTGCAGCCTATATTTGCATAACAGCAAGTAGGGTGAACCTGCATTGTCCAGTATTGAGGAAAAAATAACCTTCGGAGAAAAGGAAGGCAATTTGCCCTGTTGTGAGTCATCAGGAGCTATTGTACTGAAGTAAGGAGACTTTCTTGAGGAAAAAGTTGTTGGCATAATACCGCAGGGTAGACCTGTGTTGTACCATTGGTATGGCTTTACTAGGAGAACAGTTAACAAATTGGGCATGTGCTCTGCTTTTCTGTTCCTGAGAGGTAATGGTCTCTGGTAGATTGATAGTGACAGCTGTTTGTTGTCATGATTCAAGGTTGCTCCAGCCACCTCAAGCTGTATGCCTAGTGTTTGGGTTTACAAAAGCTTGAATTTCATTAGATGTCTACCAATTTTCTGTGAAAACAATGGCAGGCTATGGGCTTAATGTATCCTTAATCAATGGTGCCTTTGGCTGCATCCACCAAAATTTCTGGTTCACACTTGCTGTTCCAGAACTTGTTTTGTATTCTGTTTGTCTCCATGTACAGCAACTTTCATACTATGTGGTCTTTAGGAAAGAAAGAAAAAGCTGTGATGAGGGAACATTCAGGAAGACACCCAGTTTCACTGCAGGGTCCTTTAAGAAACTCCACCGCAAGAAAACAAAATGTTACACCAGAGAGGGATAGTATTTTTCTAATGGGTCCTAATGTTTTACCATCTGGTTTGCCAGCCCCTTCAGCTGTGAATTTGTATTTGGTACTAGCACCCTATTTCATCAGATAGGAAGGTCACCACATGGTATAACCTTTCCTTAACTTCTATGCTCTAGTCACTCTAGAATATATACATGGCATTTTGAGTAGCAATACCCTGTCTAGACTAGTCTCTTGGCCACTTCTTCTGCCACAACACGAACCTCTCCCTACCTGGACTCAACCAAGAAGGCCCTCACCTCCAAGAGAAATGGCTCAGGACTAGGGCTGCGACCTCCAACTGAATCGTGAAACAGTGTTTTTTCCCTCAAGTGTGAAGCTAGTAAGGACTCTCTACCACAGTTTTTGAATGTACTTCCAAGTATGGCAGGGTGCAGTGGCAGGCACATAATAGGACTCTTGGCATGTATTATACTGTGCTCAACAACTCCACTGTCTGATCCAAACATGCCCACCAAAAATAACTTCAGTGAACAGCTTTTATTTTAATTATTCCAGTGTGGGATTCATGAAGTTTTGCCAACAATCTGGTTTGTAAAGCTTTTTGTATCTAAGCATAGAAACCCGTAGTGTGTAGTTAAACCCCCACTGGGATTTTCCTGATCCAGTCACACATCTATTCTGCAACCTCATCTTTCTTTATCTTTACCTATCACTTGCTCTTAATGTTGTTCACCCCATCAACTCCTTGAAATCTTGCCCTTTCTTGGCTCCTGTGACCGTTCTTTCCCAGCTTTCCCCTCCAATTTTTCTGTTTTCTCTTTCAGCTTCACATTTAGTGGTTGTTGGTTGTTGTTTGGATGTTCTGATATCTGCAGGGCTCTCAGTGAAATCTGTATGTGGACGCTCCTCTCCTCCCTTTACGCTCCCTGTCCAACCTGCAACAGGGTGTAATAACTGAACAACTGCACTTTTGCCAATGACTTGCAACTTTGCTTTTTCCTATCAGATCTATTTCCTTTCCTCACCGAGTTTCTGTTTTCTTCCTCACCCATTCCCCTCTTCCAATCTCCTTCTCTTCCTCCCCATGTCATAAATCATAAAGCAAACATAACAAAAACAACGTTTCTGTGGTTTGGTGGGATGAGCTGTATGGATTCTGCAGAACGCTTCTAACCTGAATGGGTTGGCTAAGGTCATTGCTCTCTCTTCTCTGTGTTGGACTATTTATTTGATGCTTTGTTCATCAAACTCTAGATTTGCTTTGTGGGGAAGCACATGCAATTTGAGACACGGTGATGGTGCAGTATTTACGGAAGTACTTACTGTAAATAGCCTCAGATAGTGAGTAAATTGACCCCTTAAGAAGATTAAATATGAAAGACAAAATAAAAAAAGGTTGATATGATGTTCAGTTCAGGTTAGGTTCATTTCTTTAGGTTCCTTTCCTAAGCCTTCCAAAAGAAATGTCTTTAGAAGGAAGAGAAGAAACTTTCCAAACAGGATAACCTATAGCCTGATAGTTTTTAGCGCAGGTGTGGATAATACAGGTTCAGATCCCTTCATGCCTAGAGGGAACTGAGCCCATCTCTCCCGCAGTCTGAGGGAGTGTAGGGCTATTGCATAAAACAGGCTGGCAGCAACAGCACCCACTTTTCCTACTGTTTTGGTGGAGGGTGGAGAGCCCTGCCTTGAGATAGGTGACTGAATTCCAGAGAGGCTTAAGGTAATTCCAGTATCCTCTGCATTTCCTAATGGCTAATTTGGGCAGGTCCTGCTCATCCCTCTGTTTAGGGTGTCTATATTCTCCACTTCCCAAACCCGGGAACACAACTAGCAGTCAGGAGCTGCAGTTTTCAGTGCTGTAGAGCCTAAACACTGCTTGTGTCCAGAACACAGTATTTATTTGTATTTATGTAAAAGCTTAGCTCTACAGGGTCTTGTGCTTGCTTGCCTTGGTAAGTGCTACTAATAATAATATCATCATCACGGACAATGTGACATTTATGTGCAGCATTCATATAACTTTTGCTTAATAACAGTGCTTAAACTTCTAAAGCAAAACCATGGAAATGTCTTTGCACTGCTAAGGACAGACAAGACAGTTTTGTGAGAACCCCTTTGCATTCAACATGTTTTCAAACTACTGCGTATTAGCATGCTACTCTCTGTTTGACTAAAACTGAAATGCAGTATCTAATACTGGTATTTTCATTTTGTCTCATGTTTGGACTGTACTCTGGGTCTGCTGCCTTGTGTTTCTGTGCATAGTCAATGTTGAGTATACAGTGGGGGATTTTCAAAGGTCTGGAGGTCCTTCAGTGTCAAATTACTTGAAATTCTACGTTAGCATTTCCATAAGGCCTCCAAATATTCTCAGCAAGTTCCAACAGTCTTTGTCCCAAAGCATTTAAAATATATTTCAGATGTGCTAACAATAGTAAAGCTAAAAACAGAGAGAAAAAAGGAATTAAATAATCCAGGATACAGGTAGAGAATCAGTTATTATTTTGATATTCAGTGTTTTATTTTTATGGCTTGGATGGAAGTACACTTCGCTTTGGATTGTTTTTTTTATTGACTCACTGATTGTAACAATGTAAGAAATGTTTTTAGAAGTCAGACGAACTAGAGGAGAGTTCTATATGAAATATGAATGTTTTTAGAGACAGAGTTGTAAAGATTAGACTTCATTTTCTAGTACAAATACTGGAAACAAAAGGGTTCATTGATCTCTGTCTCATCAGTTTCTTTTTTTTCCAAATTTACTGGTACATTTGCTCATCTGTGATTAAAAATATAGATAACTAAGAAACTTTTGCCTTATGGTAAGTGCAAAACAAACAAAGCAAAAACTTTGCTTTATTGTAGGCAGAGGGATGCTGCAATATTTGAGCAAGTATGAGCCAGCAGCTGCTTTTAAAAAAAATCCATCTGAAATAATGAAAGAACTACTTTAAAATTTTTAAACTTTTAAAAAACAACAACCTCAGATCATGTAGATTTGGTGCCTACTCACTGGAAAGTCACCAAATCTCACTTGTTTTGCTTGGGCCTCACTCAAACATAACTGGCCTCAAGCTAGTAAGCAAGCCAGCAAATGTCCTGGCTTGTAAAGAAATCTGATCCAACTCTGTAAACTGAACCCAGCCTAAAAGCAGTGGTGAGGGGAACATATGGAAAATTAATGACAGATAATAGAATGGTGGGACAGCCTTAAATAATAATAATAAAATAGATTGTTATTAAGTTTATGCAACAATTCCAGCTAATGGTCTTTTGGCTGGAAGCTGTTTTGAGTTAAGAAAGTTACAGGGAAGCTGGGCGTTGCTTTTGTCTTTGCCAGCACCCAAGCTCTAGAAATGGCTGCTGTGTTGCTCCTGCCCCTCTGCAGCCTGACATTCCCCTTGGCATATTCTTAATTGATACCTGTAGCAGAATTGCTTTACAAGCTGGTTCAGCTGCAACAGCCCTTTGGGAAGTACAGAAATTCTGGTCCCACCTGTTTAAATAAATGGGAGCCTCAGGAAGAGGAGTGGATTGGAATTTGCTTGGGCTCAAACTGGGTATAACAGCAAAATACAGGCTGAGAGCTACAAGCCTGGCCAAGCACTAGGAGGAGGAGGAGGAGGAAAGGAGGAGGAGGTAAGGGTGGTGTGTGTGTTTTCTTTTTCCCTTTGCAGACCTCCAGGCATTTTGCAAAGATAAGCAGCTAGTGGTATGATGTCATGGATGAGGAACAGTCCCAGAGAGCTTTTGGCTGCATAGCGCCTCTCTGGTGGAGGAAGAAGGGGTTTCACAGTAGAAAGGAAAGAATCATTTTGAGAAAAGTGTACGTATTTCTGAAATTCTCACGTAGTATAAATTATTTGGCTGATGGCCTGGGATGCTCACCTAAGGTAGACTTTGATATGTGGCACCATACAATATTTATTTTGTGCCAAGAGAAAAGTGTGGGTTTTTTTTTCTTTTATTCTTCCACTTTTCTTAGATTGAAGGCCAGCTAAAATACTAATATACTTCCTGCCTGAACACTAAAATGTCTCTTGCTCCGTCTGTGTTGCTTCTGAAGAATCATCCATTCACAATGCAGGGGCATCAAGCTACCTCTATTGCTGAATATCTCAGGTGTTTTCATTCCTTATCACCACATTCAGCTCCCTGCATCTTTAGCAGACCATGCAGTGCAGTGGCGGCCTGGGTGATTCTACGTGGAAAGATGATGCTTCTCGTGCAGAAGAAGCTTTTCTGTACATCTAAGGAAAAATAGCAAGGACCGAGGATGAATGTCAGGTGCTCTCTATTGCTAAATAACATTCTATGGCTGTTGGATTAGTGTCCTTGTAACCTAGCAGGAAGTGCACAGATTATGCTTTCGTGGTTGTAGCCTCTCTGCAGGAGAAAACTTGTTTGTGTTGCTTAGTCTTAAATTTCTCTCTTTTCCTCTCTTTTATAATCTGAAATGAGGGCTCTACTCTGTGATCCTTGCAAAACCATTCCCATTTTCAAGGAATATATGATAACAGCAGCTCAGCATTTTAAGTATTCCCCATTCCTTGCTCACACTTGCATTATGGGGTATTGTGCACCATGTTATCAAGTAAAAAGCAAAGTGTCAACTGAAATGGAGTGGCAGCAAAAAGTGTTTCATACATGGCTTTGATAAAAGAGCAGACCCCCACCCTGCTAAAGAGCAACATTATTACCAAATACATTTCTGGCTGCATCCATCCTGCTCTACATGAGCAATGTTGAGGTTGATTTACCCACTCAGACTCTTTGGGGCCAAAAGTTGAAGAACCGGTCTTTTAAAAAATAATAATCTTGTGGTGCCATTCACATATTTTCCTTCTTTCTTCTTGAACTTGTTGCCTTTGTGCCAACACAGTAGCTTAGGGTCCTTCCCAGAAGAGCCTTGGGAAAGAACAGAAGAGCCTGGTCCTGGAGAAGACCAGGTTCACCCCAGGCTCCTGAAGAGCAGGCACTGAGGGTCTCTGATACCAGCTCTAAACTTCCTTTCCTGGTTGCTCAGCTGAGAGAAGGAATGGATTTATCAATAAAAGCTTTTTAGGTGCCCATTTGCTATTTTATTGCAGTTCAAAGAAATATTTTGGGATTAGGGTGTCAATAAAGTTTACGTTAAACAGATTATGATATTAGATCATCACAAGGATTCATATCAATCATTAAAATTGGTGCCTATAAACCTAAAAAAAAATAATAAATCCTGAGTTGTATAGGAAGAAAACGCAAATGTAATGCACAAATATATAAATACATATTATGTAGAGATATACATAGTGGTAGTAGCAATATCAGTAGGGCAGCAGAAAGCCTTAGCTGTGTGTGGGGTTGGGGGTGAGTTAGCAGGCAAACTTTTCTTCCTGTGAAGTAACTTTTAAACCACTTCACATGGCTCAAAGACTGGGAATCAGTATCAGTGAGGAAGGAAAGAAATGAGAAATGTTTAGAAATACCAATGTTTCCAAACATAAATATTTCCATTTCTGGTTTGATAAATCTGTTTAAATCCTTTTAGGTTCCTGTGGAGGAGTAAAACAGCCTAAAGGTAAGACTTATGATGTGCAAGAGTGTGTTCTGTGACCTTGGCAAACCTATGAGCTGACCAAGAGAGGTGATGTCTCCAAAGTGTACAGTACATATTTTGCATTTCTAATGTCTAGAAGATTCAATACATTTGAAATATAACAAAAAAATTTCCTGCAGGGCAGTGGAGATGTCCTCCTGACAAGAGGGAGCTGTATTCTTTTCTCATCACCTCATAAACACTGGGGTTCTGACTGAGGATGTTAGGTAATGCTTGCCATACACAGAACTCAAAGGGGGTATTACTTTCATTGTATAACCCTTTGAGATCTGAGTCAGTATTGTTTCACAAAGCATATTGTTTTTCCCTCTTGCTCTTACTGAGCTTTGATGCTGATTTTAGAACTTGACAGCTGTGTTTAGACTTGTTTTACACCTCTCATACAGAGGGAGGGGGGAAATATAGATGTTTGGGGCAGCAGGCAACATAAACTGTGTGGAGGGGATGGAGAAAGGGGTAACAGAGGCAAGATTTGCCTTGGGAAGTTGTATGGTAAGTCCACAGCATTGAACTTCTAGCCGTCCTCTTTTGTGAGACAGCTTAGAGCTGAATGGGTGCTGGTCCTATATATCCTACCCAGGAGGACCGTGTGCCTTGGAAAGGGACTCACTGTGACCTAGCACTGCTGTAGAAAGGTGTGAAGTCTGTCTAGGCACCATGCTTCACAAGGCTTTCTGTCTTTGCTTGGAATTGTGATCTAGAAGACTTTCAGAGACCCACACGACAGCTTGACCTTCCCTATAGTGTTCTTCATTGTGACGGTATTTAAGTATGAGTATTTTGCGTGACTGAATAATTAGGATAAAACAATATCTATTATGAGTAGGCTGAAAAAAAGTCAGAACTTGTTATAGGTAATGTAATAAATTAAATGAGATTAAACTTTTTATCATTACTTTCAAATCCCTAACAGCAAACTAAGCTAATTCTTGTACAATATTAACCTGCTAAACAGTTTAAGTTCATCTTTTAAGGCATAAGGAGAGGTGCAAAGAGTTCATATTTGTTTTCAGATGGCCCATCTTTGAATAATTATGAATACCTTGTTCAGTATCTGAAAATTCTGACGTTCTTCTGTCTCTTGAGATACCTGAGGAGAATCTCTTGAGTAAGTCAGTGGGACTGCACACATGGAACCAGGGACTGGGGCCAAAATAGGAGAAGAGAAGAAATCAAAGGATATTCAAAAGTCTAATAAAATAGAAGTGAGACACAAGTCTGTTCAGAGTCTGAATAGCTCTTTTCTCTTCCCTATTTTATCTAATGATAGAAGACCCGAGAAAATTCATTCTTGTCAACTACTGTAAGGCATCAGGCAAACAAGGGCTCTTAATGAATTGTGTGTCACAATATTGTTTATGTTTGTTTTTCCTTTGGAAAAATTACATTTCCACAGTGTTTGATTAAGTCATAGCCCTCTCAGGAGAGGTCTCCTGAGTTTCAGCAAGATTACATCTAAAGGAAGATGCAAAACCCCAGGTCCCTCTAGATGTTTCTCTCCATGCTGTTTGTGTACCTTCTTGTTTCCAAGTTGGAGTGAATCTTATAAGCACAGAGCCTTTGCAGCAACTTCACTGTAGGAACACCACCTCCCCAGACCATGGGCATATCTGTTCCGTAAATACACTTTCCCCACTCTGATATGGGATGTCTCCACCTTTGTTTTCTCGCTTTCTTTTTAGAATCTGTTTGCCTTTGGTAGCTGAGGGATGGGCCAACAATGAGCAATCCTTGCCACCAATTGCATGCACTTTTAATTCATTTTTAACTGAGTATCAGAAGCACAGATAATTTAATGGCTACCGTTATTAACCATTTCACAACAAAACAGTTTAGCGGGAATATACAATCAGTATACTTCTAAGCCAATATATTATTGTCACTGGTTGGTATCATTTGTGTCCTCTGTAAGTGAAAATTAGCAGTTCATAGGCCTTATTTGAGCACTGAGCACAGAACCTGTATTTATTCTCATAGAAAAAAATTTACTACAGGATTGTGACTTCTAACCTAAGATGTCAAACACATATCCCCATAGCTTAGGCCCCAAGTTTGGGGTATCTTGAAGAACTTTTAGATTTTCTTCCCTGTAAGTATTTTGCAGTTATTTAGAGCCAGACCCAAATTTCATCGCTTGCAGTGTTCTTCAGTTCCAAACCACTATGTCTGGTAGAAATGTCTGGAATGTGGAGTATTGTATTTAAAAACAAAGCAAAACAATCCTTAATAGCCACTCTATCATTTAGCTAAACAAAATCCCTACCCACACCATTCAGTAAGGGGGGAGTGGTAAGGATGGGAGAAATGGTGGAAAAAATATTGAAGTAAAACTGTGTATACAGTGACCAGAATTAATCACTTTGAGGTTTGGAACAAAGATGAAAATGTAAATTAAACAAAACTGCCTTTATCCCATAAAACATTTAAAATACTAGTTACAGAATTCAGAGGGTCCAGTGTTTAGCTCCAAAGAAAATGGTATGAAAGGCCAGGAAGCCACTTCTGCTTGGTTACTCTTACACTAAGGATCAAAGTGGAAAGGTATCTCATTTCCATGTATAACTTTGAAGTATTTTATAAAGAAAGTCAGAAAATGGATCTTAAGAGTAGGTCTTACTTGGCTGCCTTGCATCAGAGGAATGAGTAAGAAAACTATAAAGTCTCTTTGCTGGAAGATGTACCAGTACTGTATTGTACAGCAAACTTCTTCATCTGTCTCTTGTAACTCTTGGTTTGTAAAGACCAAGAAAGACTGGGACAGGTTTTTTATTGCCTTGGGATCATTTTTTCCCCCCTCTACTCTCATAAACCTTCCATATGCTTCTACATCCATGTCTTGTTTTCAATTTTAGTGAAGGATTTTATTTGGAGTCTTAAAATTCTAATTTATTGCAGCTTCTTTTTATAAAATTCAGAGACGAGGAGGAAAATATTGAGCTTGCATGTGCAAGGCAGTCCCAAGGAATGTATTTGTGAATTTAAAGTGCTTTGTTAGTTTATCAGCCCTTGCTTCAGTTACTGGCAACTACTTTTTTGTGTTCTCTAGCCCGTGATCACGTGTTGTCACTGTGTATAGAAAGACTAAGTGACTATCTAAGTGTACTAATATACATTGTGGGTTTTTTTGAGGGGGGTGGGGGCAGGGCGGAGAATTCAAATGCTGAACTTTACAACTCTTAAGTAGGATATACTGATGCATAATGTGCATACTGAGAGCTGTGAGGAGAACCTGCCCTCTCAATGTGCCACAGCATCTGGCACTGCTTGGTAACCATGCATTTTTGTGTATTATGATCCTTAAATTCTACTTAAATCAGGGATAGGAATGTCAACTTACTGAGCAGTTTCACCAGCATAAAGGAGTGTACCTCTGACACAGGGAAAGGCTTCCATCTTTCCTCTTGTACGGCAGAAGCCAGAGTGGAAAGTCCTAAAATGCCAAATGGACATACCAAAAACCAACCTCCAGAGGTCTCAGGAATGCCCACGAGCACAGTGAATTCCTAGATCTACCTGTTTCCTGTGCACGTGGACTCCTGCAAAGGGATATTGGGGAACAGCCTAGCTGGGTATGCCTGATTGGAAACAGAGCAACGGGTATGCTTGAATGGACATGGACTTCTGCATCACTTGATCTGCATTTTTGCATTTGCTCTTTACTTGGGTAGCAAAACAGGTATACAAACTTATATCCATCTGCTTAAATAATAAAGTCTCCTTTTCAGTCAGCAAACTGCCTTCATTCACAGTAGAGCAAGGGCAAATCAGGTAGAAAAGCCCCCCCCTCTATATGGTGCGCTCCTATTAGCAGTCAGTTCTCACCAGCCTGTTGGGGACTGACTTCCATCAGTGCATACCATTTGTTGAATACTCTTAAGAAATGCTCTCCAGAACACTCTCCAACATAGCAGTGGTACATCCCTCTGAAAGTCACTGATGACAGCTGACCCTTTCCTAGGTCAGAAGCAGTGTTTGTCTCTGAGGCAGCAGGAATACTTCCAGGTTTACCTCCTCCTGGTCCATTCAGAATTGAATCAGGGACCAAACTGGACCAGAAATTCTGTTCTAGAGCAAAATTTCTACGTAAGGGAACAAAGTGTATTTACTACCAGCATAGCTATTTTTCATTGCCCTTCTCCAGTGTTAAGATGACCAACCCAAATGAAAACCTCATACTTGAAATAACCAAGAATCGAGACGCTAATGTGTTACCATGGTTTGTGGTTACTACGAAATTTCAAGCAGTCCCTGACTTCAGGAGCAGGAGCACATCTTTTTCAGCAATGAAATACATCACTTTTACATAACCACACTGAAACTGCCTGTAAAAACAACTATCCAGAGTCAACTGTATATCGCACAACCTACATAGAAGGTATCATCAGGCAAAATGAGTAGTTTAAGGATTTTGTGTAAATGACATGTATACTTTAGCATCTGTTGTATGTTTGATAGACAGTAAACATGTATGTACACTCCTGCAAGTATTCTATAAATACATTCTTCTTCGTGAATCACCTCCCACTCTGTACATTATTGTATATGCTAAGATATGTCAGTAACCCAACACTCATGTTGTTTAAATGTTTGGAGAGAAGACCTTCCTGGGAAAAGTTCGTAGGGGTGGGTCAACTTAAGCACTGACAGAAACTGAAGTCCTGTAGCACATCTGAAATTGACTCTTGCAGAGGCTGTAAGGAAATACGAGAGAAGCTCTGCTGCTGAGAAACTTCTGGGCACTTGATTTCCCCCCCTCACTCTAAATAAGACATAGAATAGGCTTTTAACTGCCTTTTCTCCATAATGGATACTTAACCCAGTTCACTAACATTAAGGAAAAAACAAAAATTCCAAGCAAAATCCCTATTGAGAGTAAAAAATATAAATTAAACCAAAGTACGCAACGCACACCCTTTTCTTTCCTTCCTATTTTGTTTGGTGTTTTCTAGCTCTGCTTTTTGGACAGCTGAATGGGGGCTGGGAAAGTGTTTACAATATTTTCACATGATTGAGATGGCAGAGTTCTTGCACTCCGTGAAAGGCCTTCTGTTTTCAGATGGCATTGAAAGTTTACCGTCTTTCCAGACAAAAGGAAGAGAGCCCGTTGCCAGCGGATGAGTAATGGGCATGGCCTCCGCACAATACCTCCTATCCAGTCCTAAATCTACATGGTGTTCTTAGGCTTCCCGGCTTCTCCAAAGCAACCTTTGTCTCCACTCTGGGAGACTAAAACTGCTCGTTGGGCGAGTGGGGATGCAGCCAAGAGGGGAAGGCTTGATGACAACAGTTGCTCAGTGCTCACTGCCCAGTATCTGCCTTCTTACTATGCTACTATAATAGTTGGAAACCCATCAACAATTGGGCATCTTCTATACAAATATGTTGCAGACCATCTGTATAGTTTTCAGTTCCAGAAGATTCCAGTAACTCACTAAGTTTTAATACTTTTTTTTTTTTGTGTGTGTGTGTTAATCTGATGGGCTGCCATGAGATAATGATTAAAGCAAAAGCCTGTTATAACTACTTCAGAGCTAAAACTTCACAGAAGTTGTCAGTTCCTTTATCTGTTTTCTTACAAGCAACTTGAAGCAGGCGTTTTCCACTATTAATAATTTTTAGGTTCTATTGTCAGAAAAAAATAGTTTGGTGAAAATCATTGATAACATATTCTGTCTACGTATTAGAACAGACAATTCTAAACTTTTTCCCGAGACTTTGTGCACTTGTTGGTGTTATAGAGAACAGTAGGTAACCGTTTTTCTTGTTTCTTATAAAGTTTCCTAGAACTTGTCTGTTTGGAATTTATTTATATGCATATATGTAAACGTAGACTACATATGTGTGGGGCTGGTGTGTGTGGGCATGAGCATGTCTTTCTGTCTGCCTCTCTAAAAGAACTTGCATTTCACTTTGATGTACTTTAGAGCCAACTAAGAAAAGCTTTCTAAGAATTAACTAAGGGTTCGTTAGCTACACTTAATTTTGAGTGTGTGCTCAGCTGAGAATTATCAGTATTAAGTTCTTATTCTTTAAGGCTAATTTGATATTGCACAGAGACTGGTTTATTGTTGTCAGGAAAATAGAAATGAAGTGTAAGAGATGCTGGATTTCTTAAGGATTGGTTGTGGCTGGTATTAGCAATTTACTGATTAACCTGTAGTAACCTGTAGTGCTGACAGTCGTGAGTATACAGGCAATGCATTAAGGTTATTAGCAAAACTATTTTCTAAATTACCTGAGCAGAGCTTTCAGGGCAACTAATTTTATTCTTTGGACCTTTTTTTTTTCTTTTTTTTTTTTTTTTTTTCTGAGGATTTAACTGTTTAAAACAGCATTAAAATAATCTGGCTTCATTTCCTCTGCTGAAAGAGCAACTCAGCTGAAACTTGGACTTTTTGCTGAAAGGGAGGAAAAAAAAAAAGAGGTAGTTTTTCTTTTAAAGAGCATGACCATACACATTCCGCTCTGGTGCCTTTAAAGGGGACTTCCCTGTTTTAAATGCCCTCAAGCACAGAAATACCAACACCTCTTAATTGTTTAATATATTACAGCCTAAAACATTTACAGAAGTGCTTTCCAAGTATTTCACTGTTCCAGGTGCTTGGTCCTGCACCTCCTAAAATAATAAGCTATTTCCCCTCAGTTCCCATGTGCTTGGTGCCACAATGAGACATATGCTCTGTATCAAGGGAAGGGGAAGTGAGGGAACTGAGTGGGACTGCCCGACATTGGTGCTTGCACTTGCGGCACATACAGACCTCTCTGTCTTGCGTCACACAGCTTGTAAAGAATGAGAAAATAACATGGTTTGTACTTGGACTGTAAGATCCAAGGAAGAAAATATCATATCATTAAGCATTTGAATGTCACTCTGCACAAAGACCCCCCTTATTGCTGCACCCTCTAAGCAGCATCACAAAAAGAATAATAATTCTAATAATCAGCAGTGCTGAACCTACACTAGTCCACAATACAGCCATCTTAACCCTGTGCTCCAAACTAATATTCATCGTTGTGTGGAGATGGCATGAAGCCGAAGTCTGATGTCTGTCACATGCAACTGTGCTTCAGGCTGATGAAAAAAAATTATTGTGAAAAAAATGTGACACCTTATTCTGACTCAGTAGGGGTGAAGTAAGATACATCAATTTACTTGGCTGATGCTTAACTAATCTATTTTTCAACTTGTTTAGCTAAAATGTTCCGAGACTTCACTGCTCAAGAAATAAATCCCTTAAAATGGAGCACTTGGGGCTCCCTAGGCTTCTGTGAGGCTCTACCCTGACATAACAGGATCCGAGCTACTCTGTCAATCTTACTGTCACATTGTACCTCTTCTAAGAGTCTTGGATGACATCTGCTTGCAAGTTCTGCATTCAGACATCCACATGCCTCAAATATGGGTAACTTGAATGCGCTGTGATTCAGTGCATGGGCACTGAGTGAAACTGCGAGGTCGAAGGGACTTGGTCTGGAAATACCTGTTCAAAAATTCTCCCTTCTCTTTCCTGAAAATCCTCCCTACTGTGCAAATGCAAGTGAACGTAGGTTGAAAACCTGGGGTTTCAAGGCCTTCTCCCTGGAAGGGAGGAGCAGCTATGCAGAGTTTCCAGTAAGGAGCTGGAGGGAGGGTGTCTCTGGCTGGCCTGAAGGAGCAGATAATGCAAAGTTAAACAATTCTGTGAGAGTGGAGGACTGAATCTTTCCATGGCTGCAGCTTCAGTCATGCACTTCCCAGCTAAGTTGCCTGGCGTCCCTTTGAACCCGTCTCCCATGTGACAGAGCAGTGATCTGGCTGCTGAGCCACTAGACTAATATTGTTCTTTTAATCTCACAAAAATGTGTTATAAAAGAGTTTGATTCACATGAGAAATTAAGTATAAGATCTGTCCTCATAAAGACATTATACCATGAATGCTCTCTTTCTGCTGGCTGCAAGAATAGGTGGCTCAAGGGTGAAAGGGTAGCATTTACATTTAAATACACCTATTGGAATCACACAAACAGAAGGCTAAAACTACTGCACCCTCTCTGAATGCTTTTAGTTTGATGCTTTTTTTTTACACAGCAGCATCTTTCTTTCTTCTTTTTTTTTTTTTTTTACATAATCAAAAATGGGAAATGAGATCCTTGAGACCCCATAAAATAAAACAAAGAAGTCTTTGTGCCAGCAGGATAAATGGATGAACATTTTTGAAACTAATTATTTCACTTTTCATTTGGATGTCCTGATCAGGAGGTGAAATCCAGATAGAAACCGGAGCTTTTCCTGCTGTTACGCTAACTGGTAGTGCTGGCTGGGCGTGATGCTGTTTACATTTCCCAGATAAAGTGAAATGCACTTTTTTTTTTGGTGTCTGCCAAACCCAGATTTACTCTGTGATAACACAGAAAGCCAGAAAGCTCCTTACCACCTGGAGAAAACAGAAACTACAAGATGGTGGAAAGAACACTTGGTGCCAGGGTGGCCTGGCAGCCAGGGTGCAACCTCAGTGAAACCACTGAAATGCACCCACCCTTTCCCTTCCCTTCCCTTCCCTTCCCTTCCCTTCCCTTCCCTTCCCTTCCATCTGCACAGTGTCAGAGGCTTACAGGCTGAAGTTGCAAAAACTCACATTTTTTGATGTCTCTTTTATTATGATTTTCTACCACCCAAAAAAGGGGCAAAACCAAACAGCATAAATAAATGTCTTAAAATTGCAATGTAGCTGGAAATCAGAAGCTGCAGTCTGAAGTATTTTTGCACATGCTCCCCAATTTGTATTAAATTACAACATAATATATAGCTAATAATGCTAAGCATTAAATATGTTCCAGATTCCTCTCAATAGTGAGGAACTTAAAATCCAGATCTGGATGTGCAATTCTTAACATCTAGTTAATATTTATTTCTATGAATATGTATGTAAAACTATTATCTTAGTATATAACCGGGGTAGTGGTGAATCCTAAGAAATTTTTTACAAACTAAATGAAATTATGTGGAGTTTAGAATCTCTTCTAAGTGGAATGAAAGGATCAGATCTTCAAAATGCATGCAAAGAAAGAAGCAGCAAAGGGGTCCATATCTCCATGTTCCGTAGCCCTCTATGGGTCATTTTTTAAGAGTGTATCTAATTGTATTTTGTTTGGGTTTTTAAATAGTTTTGGCCTTTACAAGATTGAGAGGCTGTATAAAACAAAACAGTGTGTCCCTTACTTTTCCTAATATATCTTCCTAGCTTTTGTGTTATGAGAAATGCTAAATATTTTTTCTTGTACACTTTCTTAATTTTTTTCATAATTTTATGTCAACTACTCATCAGTCATCTTTTTTCCAAACCAAGGAATTCTCTGTGACAAACTCTCCACATAGAGAAACTTTTTTACACGAGATAGTCCTTGTTGCACCCCATTGTAGCTCTCCTTTCTGCTATGCCCTTGTGGAGGTGAGGGGATCAGAGGTGTGCTCAGAGGTCAGCCAGGAATGTATAAATGGCAGAATGCTGGTTTTGGCATTGTTCTCCCTTCCCTTCCAAGAGTCTCCTGACATCCCATGTGCTGCCTGGCCACTACTGAGCATAAGCACGACATTTTTATGGAGTTTAAAGGTCCATTGTAAAGAGAAGTTATTTTCCTGGTCCATGGATATACAGGGCCTCATTACCTCAATTCAGAGGATTCTGTCTTCTGTAGAGCAGTTTAGACAGCCTGAATTGCATATCTGTGTGTTCTGTTCCTACAGTACAGTGAAGGAGCCTCAGTGCTGCTGAGGGGGAAGTCCCTCCCAGCCAGCCAACAGTTAATATTATGTACCTTATCCCACTGAGAATGCAGGTAAAAAAAAAAACCTTCTGAGGAATAAAACATCAAGTCAATTTTTAAACAGTAGAGAGGATGGTACATGTCGTGAAGTTTTGGTTCCTGCCTCAATTTCCTGTTTCCTGTAGTGTAACATACAATAGAAAGTTATCCCAAGAAAAAAGACCAGAATCCTGTAGTTATTTACTGCCACTAGCTGACAGGTCATCATCTCTTTTGTCACCCTGGTGGATATTTAAGTGGTTCTGGGGAAATGTTGTGGGCACTTCCAGGTCAAAGATGGAAGTTTGTAGTTGCTTTTGGGTTCTTGTATCATTAGACTGTGTGGGCAGAAGATGGTCGCAGTCACTGTTTGAGGTTAGAATCAGATACTTCCATTCCAATTCAGGCAATGTTATTGGATATGGGCCAAGAAGTTTACGTTAAAAGTTTAGTATCATTAGGTTATATCAGGTATAGCTCAACTACAATTAAATACTAATTTCCTAGCTTGACGCTCTCATTTCACACTCTGAATTAATAAAATATAGCCTGACAAAACAGAGGCTGTGAGACAAGTGCATGCTCTACTTAGAGGTTAACAACCTGATTTCTCTCTCACACCAGTTTTACGGTCATTTAGCTCCATTGACTTTGGTGGAATGAGTCCTGATTTACAGCAGAGCTTCAGAGCGGGTTTAAAGCTGCATTATACAATAGCAGTGCTGGTGCCAGGTCTTTGGGATTAAGGAGTGTTTGCATTGTGCATGCCACGGTACTATCAGTTCTGAGGCTCTAAAGAAAATGTTTATTAATTTTTGATCCACAGAGAGAGATTTTCAAGAAATTATGTAGATCTGTAACTTGTTGCTTTTCTTTTATGATTCAGTATCGGTTATGGGGTTTTTTTTCCAGTGATTTGTCATTTACCAAGGTAATCCAGCGGTTTCAAATCAAATATATAGGTTACAGGTTTACAGAGTTCATATTTATGTGTATTTTTGGTTGTATCAGACACCCTTAACTTGAAATTAAATCTCAAAATTGCTGTCAAATTCAAAAAAAAACAATTAAACAAACAAAAAATAAAAACCCAACCCCCTGACAAAATAGCAGATAGAATTGGTTATTTTAGAAATTACTTGGAAATTAGTTTACCTTCTGTCACCTCTCCCATGTGTGATTTTAAGCGTGCACACAAGAAGCTACTAGTTCTTCAGTTTGACATGTGCCACCATAGGAGGTCTTCTGTGTACTGATTTCCTAGCAGACAGGGGAAGACATCTGAGTGAATGCATCTGAGCAAGGAATGAGGATCTATGTTCTCAGCTTGACACAAAATATTTTTACTGTGGGAAAGCTAAGTAAACTGAACGTGATAAACTTGCAATCCACTTCACTATGAGGTGGATACAACTATGCCAGCTGGAGCTCTCCATTAGGAACTTAGCTCACGTGCGCTGAGGATGTGGGAAAGCACATGTGCTTTTGATGTCTCTCTGATGTATCTCTTAAACTGCTAGAGCTCACCTTTCACAGTCCTTAGTAGCTGATCTGTCACTGGGCAGCTATAGAAGGATTTTATCTTCTTTGTGATCCAGCCCTTATCCTCTTATCCAGTTCCATGGCTATGTTCTTTGGAGAAGAGGTCAGCTAGCTCTCTCCCTTCTTTTTCCCCACAAAATGGCCTGAAGCGGGCCAGAAGCATCAGAGGTGCAATGCAGCGGTGAAAACGATTTGTTTCCTGAGAGCAGTCTTTGTTTCTCAGTTCCCGGCAGCAGAAACTTTAAACTAATGATCTTTCCAGAACATGTAGGGCAGCTGAGCCCAAGACTCATGTTCATGTTGCAATGATTTGATACTGTGTTATGAGTATTTCTAGTAGGGATAATGTTTTGCAACATCATACTAAGGATAATAATAAAAAACCCCTATACCTTCTGGTGTCCCCCCAAAACCAACCTCCACGATGATTATTTAGCCAGTAGATCTTGAGGGCTTCATAGATGTCAGGGTTAGTGCAAGACAGATTTTGCTGAAGGAACCTGATGACCCCTACCCTCTCTATAAAATAAATATTTTAATTCTAGGGAGTTTTTTCTTATTTGTCTGGCTTGCTGGGAGAGAGCCGCATAGCTGTGGTCTGTTTGCTCAACATTAGCTGTGCTGCCCGCATGTGAAAGCAAGCATGGAGGGTAGATTCTTCCTGACTTTTGTGGGATCTGGAGCGGATCCATGAGGAATGCTACTGTTTTCAGCACTTCCCTTGCTCTGCCTAAGACCAGGCACACTGAGATATGAATGTTGTTGCAGCTGCCACATACTACATATAAGCCACATGTTGATGATTATTGCTTTAAATGAGAAGGTCTTTGTTTAACGTGTTGTTTTCTTCCATCTAGAGTCTACTGGTTTTGCTTCAATACTTAAAGTAATTTATATTCTTACTGTTGTTAGCAGTGCACCTGGAATTTACATAATATCACATTTTGTATTTATAAAAAAGACTATGCAGATACATATTTATGTGTAGACAGCTTTACAGTAATAGAGAACTAGCCCCCAATTAATGGAAACAAATTGGCCTATTCATTCTTCAATTGTTTGTATCATTTTGTGTTGTGGTTTGTTTATTACTTCTAGGTCTGCTTCAGTCCGCTCCCCAAACAGTGCGTTTCTTTAAAATATAATTAACTGTGTTGCGTTTATGAGAGCTGTATGGCCAAATCGTGTTACTCCTGTCACCCTGCTGAATGCCATGTCACACTGCCAGTGTTTGGATTGAGCACTGATTGCTGGCTTCAGCAAGACTGGAAAGGAAAGGAAAGGAAGACCTGGACGCACTGACTACATTTAAACTATTAAATAGAATTAGTCAGAGACTTTTCCTGAAGGCCAACTGGCAGGAAGGAGCTTGCATTCACACAACTAAACTCTCTTACCCTCCAAATGACAGTGCCCACATCCAAAATACCTATTGGAGATGGTCCCTGACCCAGGTTAACACTCAAGCTGTGCTTTGGCATTGTCTAGAAGAGCATACCAGGCTCGGGCTAACACTATGCCAGGGACCCATTTTGTAGTATGGTGGGTTCAGGCCTATGCCTTGTTTGTCCTGTTTAGTTTATTTAGTGTCAGAGTGAAACCTCAGTAACACTGCCAGGAGGCAACGGAAAACCCCCACTGGCCTCAGTGACCAGAAGCCACTGAGAAGCATAACAATTAGTTTGTTCACCTCCTTTACATTTGCATTCTTTTCTCTCTCAATCTGTTTTTTACCAAATGAGTACTGAAATGACCATTTTTAAAATCTCTTAGATTTTAAACAAATTGGGTTGTCACCTGCTCAAAATTTGTTAGTTTTGAACTACTGAGAGGTTTATCGCTCAAGCTGAGGTTCTGGAAAAGCCAGCTTCTGCTCTCGTCTGTGATGGAGGATCTCCTATGGCTTTGAACAAGTAACTAAGCTCTTCTATGACTCAGCACCCCACTTGGATAAAAGGATAAAAAGCTATGAGGTGTTGAGGTACAAATATACCGGGTGCTCTCAAGGTCACACAAGCATGCTAAACTGATGTGAACATAAACTTCCCTTTGATTTCTGTGTCAACTTGTTCATGTCTGGGAAGGGATTTTAAACCCTATAAAATAGACACCAGTGCGTCCACCCCTATAGCAAGATGTTTCCACAATCAGAGAACTGGGGGTGGGTTACGATATGTCTGATGTGTCTTTCAGGGATTACTGAGATAGTCTGGGGAGGTGGTACTCTGTGTTTCTAGGGTGAACTCTGCATCTGGTACCCCAGTTAACCCATGCAATGCTGTCCTGCACAGTAGTATGTTATACTTCTGCCTGCAGCAATATAAACAATAGTTGGGCAATTCATGTTATAATATTTTTCTCTGTTCTAAAGATAAATGACAGTGAAGGCCAAGCAGGTTTAAAAAGCTCATAATATGAAATGATTGTATTAGGCCATGCTGTGTTGCTGAGATTACAGAAAATGACCTACATGTATTGAATTAAACCATGATTTTCCAATGATCTCAGCAGCAGCAGCAGAATTGGGACATTTTAATCATTATGTTATCAGTTTGGTAGGTAACTACCATACTGAATTGCTGCTCAAAATGAAAAACTGTATTGTTTTATCCAGAAGGTTTCTGGTTTCTAGCACTAGCCTTTACTTTTCTTAGAGCTCAGGCATATGATTGAATTACTGAAGCTGACAAGTACTGATTTCAACGATATTTAAGCTAACGCATTTTTTTCCCTCAGGTTTGCTACAGGCAAAGAGTGTGCTGTTAATTAATGCAGCCATTTGATGTGCAGCACCTTGCTGAACTATGAGAACTTGATTGTGTGCTTTTGCTCAATGTTCCTTTTAGGTTAAAAGGCCTCTTTGTTTCTTAATTGACCTATTAATGGATCAGTCTTGTAAAAGAGGCTATGGAGCCCGCTGTTTACATGGTCATACCTGGCCTGGGCTGTGTGAATCTTATTTAATGAAAATGTTATGAAGAAAAGAGTAGTATTGTTGCCCGGAATGATTAACACAGAAATAGATCATATTTTTTCTGAGCTGGACTTTGAAAAGCGGGAAGTATGTCAAAGCAGAGGAGGATCATTTGACCTAATCTATCTTTGTCTCCCTTTCCCTTCCCTTTTGTGTTGCCTCTCAAGCCTGAAGCACACTCTCATGGATGCTTGCAGATGTCGGTGGCTCTGCTTAGACCTAGTGAGACCACTGCATCAGTAACGGTTTGCAAGGCCACAGTGTGTTTATTTTTGCAGTCTGATCTGGAGAGAAGCCATGGAGGACTTGCATCTCCCCGCCACTGATAATGGTGGTGTTGAAAGTGCTCGACGCATTCCAAGGCAAAGCTTTGAAGGCTGTAGTCTAGAGAGCTGTTAATGATCCTCTGGAAGTACATGCAGATTCCTTTGGTTGTCACTGGGGAAAAGCCTGGCTCTCCATTAAAAAAACAAACCAAACCAAAAACAAACCAAAAAGAAATCAAAGCAAAAAACCCCACCACACAGACCCCCCAACACAAGAGTGGCCCAAATAAGAGATAAAAACCTCAGTCTCAGCCCAAGCACTCAGTTTGGAGATCTCTGGAATTAGACAGAGGTTTGAAGCTTGACCCAGGGTGCAGTAACTCCATGGTCTTTTCACCAGCAGAAAGGTGCAGGCTCTGCCCATGTGCGAGTGGCCTGTGGTGTGTGAGGACATAGCTCAGTGGCCCAAGGTGGTTGCCCTGCCTGCTGGGCAGAGGGTATCACCACAGGCTTGATCCTTATTTACACTGCATAGGCTCTGAGCTGTACTATGTAGCCATCACTCCAGGCTTCATCTCAGGATCTTTTTGAGCCCATTTAGCTTGATTAAAGTTGGATCCTTTCAGTTTGTATTCTCTCTCTAACAATTATCTCACTTTTTTTTTTTTTTTTCCCCTCCTTACTACTTCCACAGCTGAACGTGCTTTGCCAAACTCCCCACTCCACCGTCTATCCACCCCATATGTTTACATTTTGCTATTGCTGAGGCACATTGTGCTGACCTGCCTGGACAGAGCTCCTTTATCACAGAGATAAACATGATGTCCCCCTCACATAGAGTTTCTATCATGTGTGACCTTTCATCTTGAACTGCTATGACCTTTTTTTTTATTAATGCTGTACTGTGCTGCTTGCAGAAGCCAGGAAAGAAAATCTTTTGTTTCTAGATAGAATACTGCTAAAGGACATGATACGGTCTTGTTTTTAATCCAGCTAATTAAAATCTGCATGTGCAGTGTAACTGAGAACACAGCCTTCGCCCACCACTTTCCCACAGGCAGGGAATAAAGGCCTTTAGTGCAGCAGCAGTGAGCCACCCTTGGATAACAGAGAACAGAGCCCACAATTCATCCCAGCTTTCCTTATCATATCCGCGGAGGGCTTTCCCTTCCCTCCCCCTCTCTCTCCATGGAATCACTTACTGTAGCTATGCGCCACTATATATCACTTCAGAATGTAATCAAGTTAAAAATATGTTTGCTCTGGTTTATCTGTGCTCCAGTATGCACCGACTACAATTTATATCCAGTAAGAAAAAGAAGAAAGAGAAAGAAAAGAGGAAAGAGAGAGGGAAAGTAAAAAGAGGAAGAAAAAGAAAGAAAATTTGTCTATTTCTAATCAAATGTCAAACCTATTTATGCTAAAACTGTTCTGCCAAGAACTAACTGAATAACACAGTTTAGCAGTTCACACTTTCGTACGTTCATTATGTAGGCTTTTTTGGATTTGCTGGATGGTTGTGGTTATTACTAAGGCTGCCTTTTGTGTGTGTGTGTTGGGGAGAGGGTGCCGTGGAATTTTTTTTGTGAAACATTTCCTTGGTTGGTTTTTCACTTGTTGCTTTTTGTTGGGTAACTGCAGTGGGGGAGGGAGGAGGAGAAGAAGGAGGGCAGCCGGGTGGGAAGAAGCAGTGAGGGCAGAACGTGAAGCACTAAAATTGAGCCTCCACCTGTTTTGTCTTTCTTAATCATGTTTTATATGATGATGATGAGGTCAATGGGGAGCATAAAAATGTGCCAGGAGATTCATATCTTGGAAGGAGACTGTACAACATGAGTAGAAAATACATTTCAGTACATGTAAAGAGGCCCTCCCCCCAGTTCCCCCAGTAAAGCACACAAACAGTCTTTCTGTGGGCATTCCCTGGTAACCCGCACAAAGGGCTGTTCAAACAGCTGTGCCTTCAGCTGAACACCATCCATGGGCTGCTGTGGAAAGTGCTGATTTTTGTGCGTTAACTTCCCTAACTTGAATTCAGCGAAATAAACTTACTCTTATTAAAGAGGGGATTTTGAATCCTGAATAAATACACGACATGTCAGGAAATGATTTAATTTGTTTATCTATAATGAATTATTCATGTATAGGTTGTACTCAGGGAATGATTAAAGAGATATGAAAGGTGGTGTTTTGAAATCTAATAGAGCTTATTAGGTGACACCAGTCTAACTAAAGTATCTAATATGGCATTTTTTAAATACCTAAGTATTTTAGAAGCAGAGAACAGCACAATTAAAATACATCAGAAGTACTGTGCTGCCTGTATATTAAAAGATGTTATGTTGATCAAGTACAGTAGTGCTTTTCATCACAAATTGGTTATCTTATGCTGACCTCTATAAGCAGGAATAAAGAGAGCTGTACATTTTTGGGCTTTCAGGACCTATGGAAAGATAACATTAAATAAAAAACAGCAATTAGTACTTAACTCTGATATATTATACAACACAACATGAAATTACAGCAATCATAAATTTTTGTGAAATCTGGAATTAGTGTCTAACCAGTGAAACAGTGATAGACAAGAAGACATTTATCTGTATTTTACCAATTTAAGACCTTTTTTCATATTTTGAGGAATATATTCAATAATTACTCTTCAATAGTGACATCTGATACAGTAAAAAGCTTAATCTCAAGTCACATATTTTTTATACAATTAGTGTTTATATATTGCCTAGGCAATATAAGATTGATGAAGCCTTGCATATTCCTTTTAAGTGTGCTAATCCTAATAAATATGACGTTTTAAATTGTTGCTTAGCAGCCTTCCTTAAGCATTAAAAGTAATTTGTATTTTGGGGATGCACATCATTTTTATGTGCAGATGTGATTGCTAAGTAATGTCCTGTAATTTTGTATAACTAATATCATTTAGGGTGGTAGTTATTATTTTTGTCACTAGTAACTAACTGTTGTTGTAGAACCCTCCTTATGCAGAGGGCACATAACAAGAGCTGAAAATTGACCACATTGCTATGTTAGTCACACATACCAGGCAGCATGGTGTAAATTCCCTCTCAAAGTTACTGAAGGATGCTGAACATCAGGGCATGCTAAAGGTCAGGCTTGATAATGGGGCATAAGTCTTAGATCCCCACAGCGAACATTTAACATATTGGAAATCAGGGTGCCTTTACTATGTCCCTAAACTACTTTATGCACTCAAAATTGCATCCACAAAGTTTAGCTTATAACAGGACCCCAAGGTCTCTAGGATGTTTTTCTCAATACACGTAATGAAAAGGGGATCGAAATGACATTCTTTAGTCTCCCACGTGGGAACCGAACCTGCACTTCAGATGTTTTGGTTCATCGGTGTCATCAGCAACCATTTACAGGGATTCCTCATTGGTGATGCCATGGAAAATAAGACTGCAACAATAGCCACCTGTGACTTCAGTTTTTTCTGTCAAATAATTTTCAAAGTTTTACACTTCCGTTTCAGAAGTTTATTTCAAAGTTTTCAAATTTTCATAGCCAGTACCTCTACTTTTTATGTCACTAGTAATCTCCTACACAGCAGATGTATACTGATCTGCCAGAAGTAAGAGCAAATTCTGCAGTAAGTGGAAGTTAGGAAAACTCAAGAAGTTGACATGTCAAAGATTCCAGTTATTTAAAATGTTCAGCTAAGATCTCCTTAAAAATGACCATTTTTCTTTCCTATACTAACCTCATATCAAAGCAAGGTCTTAAATCAGTGCCAAAAGAAGTGAAAAGAATAATTGTGATTAAATTTCTTTTGACGCTGCAAATTCCTCTCACAATCCAATTCTCATATTTCACTGCATCCCTTCCAAACAAAAGCCGTCTAGCCCAATTGTGCAAGAATGTTTTATAAGGCTGTGAAATGAAAGGTCAGTTAATTACACTCTTTCTACATGCAATGAAGACCATGGTAGTAATGCTTCATCCAAACTGATGATTCAGGGGGACAGTTGGAGGCAGCTGCTGAATTGCTAACAGAACCATGAGTCACCCTCTCTCTGACTCTTAAATAAATCAAAACAAGACAAAACAAAACAAAAATACAATTAGAATTTACTTTCCCTATCCTCAGAATGGAGGAAGAGAGCGGCAGCTCATCTTGCAAAATAACTAGGTACGTTACTGATGGTAAATATTGTAGCCACATACATCTGGAAACAGGAGAATAATGCTGACCAAATAATCACAGCAAAGTCAGGTTGTACCTGCTCAGAAAAATTCTGTGTGAGTAAAAACCGAATTGGGAGTTTGGGATTTATCCTACTGCTGGCATAGCAGTAATGACAATAATCTTAATAAGCAGTTATTAGTAATGGGAACACAGTGACGGCACTTGTTAGTTATAAATAATTAGTTATCATCAATGAGAAGCCCATGGTAGCCCAGTAGGAGCCCAGGGCCGGGTACCCTGCAGGTACCTGGCAGATGGAGCGCAGTGGGAGCACCACCCTTTCTCCTCCCCTCAGCAGGCTGAGCCTGAGGTGTAAAATACTGAAACGGAACAGGGGTAACTGCTTATTCATGGCATTATAAAGTTGCCTTTCTACTCATTTATCCTCAGTCTGTCAGCAAGGTCCCAGTTTCTCTCTGGGACACAGTTAAATCCAGAAGGCGCAGGGCAAGCTCCCGTTCAGTTCAGCATAAAGCTGAAAGTGCAGTGCTTCCCAGCACTTCTTCTCCACCTGTATTAAGATGCCTTAAATCCCTTTTTAAAAAAAACCTGAAGTCTGGTTTTCCTAATTTGAGCCTGATACTGCTGCCGCTCATGTTGGTTGAAACAGCATGCCTGCCTACACCAACACCCAGGTCTTCAACTTTCCCTGTAAGAAGTAAAGTCCTAGATATACTTCCTACTAGCATCAGGAAGACAGCTTTGGATGGGAAGAGCATCCAACATTTAGTTTTCTGTGACTGTGCCCATTAGCAACAAGGCAGAGTTTGACCCTCTCAATCTGTTCACTGCCTATGAGAA
Source organism: Pedionomus torquatus (assembly GCA_013398155.1). Taxonomy (NCBI): domain Eukaryota; kingdom Metazoa; phylum Chordata; class Aves; order Charadriiformes; family Pedionomidae; genus Pedionomus; species Pedionomus torquatus. The sequence continues at coordinate 380,589 of VZRU01004564.1, forward strand.
TGGCAGTACAATTACATTTATCACCAATGCAATAATCCAAAGAAAAGTAAAATAAGGGTTTGCACATTTTCTGGTACCAAGGGATTAGCGTTTTCCGCTTTTGTTATTTAGAAATACTTACATACATATATGTAGCTTTTTAATTCTCTCAAAAGAAATGAGATCTGGATTACATCTGAGCAAGCTAACCATTTATTAATGTGAGAAAAATAATTCACAATTCATTCCACCTTTATGAACCTTTTGTATATTTGAAGTTTGACTTATTTCTCTCAGACCAACAAGCACTATGCGTATGCATGGCCCAACACTTCTGCCTTGCTCCCTCTTACCACAGGAGAATTGGGACTGTCTTCATGTTTGCATAAGGACAGGCAGGACATTGATAGCCACAGCCCTTTTGCTGGCACTGCAACACTTTTTGGTTTTCAAATAGCTGAAATGTGGTAGATAAGGTCCCTAACAGCTTTAACATATTGGGAAAAATGGAACATCTCTGAAAGTTTCACTTAAAAATTTAGCCAGCATCAGATCTGGCATAATTTGTTTTTCAGAGATAAACATGTGAGTGTTTAGAAGGAAATATTCCTGAAGACACGTAATTGTTAGAGTTTACCTCTGATGACTTCTTTGGGAAACTGGAGCAACCCACAGGTACAAGGCACACATAAAGCCTACAAGCACTTTACCAGGTGGAAAAGCCCGGTGACAGCTCAGGAGGAGGTGAAACAAAAAAGACCAAGTTCAACAAAGCTCACACATGCAGTCGCTGAATGAAGTCAACAGAAAGGTCAAGAGAATAATGAGTGATAAGCAATGTAGCAAGGCACATACTCAAAGTCATTTTCAGCTGTGCTTCCAATCAGCTTCTTGTTCCAGAAAACATTGTTTCAACATTATTATTTGCACCTGCAAGTTCGTTACCTGGATTAGCCTAATACTTAAGACGTGCCCTGCTGGTGCTTTGCTCTTTTTCCTGCTGGGGCTGCTTGTGTTGATACCTGGTCTTGGTGCTTAGAGCTTGGGCTCAGGGTGCTGTGTGCTTGTCTTATCCATTGCGACGTTTACATTCCTATTTTCTTGGCTTTGTTTCCAGAAATCTATCAACAAACCTCTTAATCTTTTTTTTTTTTTTTTTTTTTTTTTTTTTTTTTTTTTTTTTTTTTTTGCTTTTTTTTTTTTTTTAAAATATACCCTTTTTTTTTTTTTTTTTTTTTTTTTTTTTTTTTTTTTTTAATGTTATGTGCCATTTTTTCTTTTGTAAAATGATACCTGTCATATCTTGAAGCTCAGTAACTGTCCTTTATGTAAACCTGTGAATTCTGCTAAAAATTCTTTGAGCTGTTAAACCCCTTTCTCTGAATTAACTACTTTTAATTTCTAGTTACAGTTTTTTCCTTATCTTCTATCTCAATTGCTTTGCTTCAGATAGTAGGCTTTTTAATTTCTGAATTTGTTTTCTCTTGTGATCCTAATTGCTCAAAGCTTTCTTGTGGTGCTTATTGCAGTCCTTGCCTTAGACATAGACGAAGCTTCTCATGACACAAATTTTCGGTGATTGCTATCCCAAAAGATGAGATTTCTGCCTCTTCCATTTGAATGTGGTAAGTAGCTTAACAAAAGTTAGGGGGCATTTTTGTCGCTTGCGAGTTTAGGATTCAATTTCCTTCTTTTACCAACAGCCAAGAACATCATTGGTTTCTGCAGTGAAGATGAAAAGTATGGCCCACTCAAGTTAAACTGAGGTTCTGAAGGGACCATAGTCTTAAAAGCAGTGAATTTAGGAGGCAAATGTAAACTTTCTTAATGTGATGAAACATAATACACTCCTGTGAAGAGTGTTTTAAAAAATGAAAAGCGCTAATTAATCATACTTTGAACTTAGGATGTGGGTTGACTTTTCAACTCTGACCTTGACTTAGTTAGCTGGTGAAATACTATTAATTAAAATAGTTTTGTTTTTTTTTTTTTAGAAATTCTTCATATGTTGCCTTGATGAAGATCATAACATAAATTTAAGCAGTTGTAAAACTCTTCCTTCCATTTCTAAGCATTTACTCCTGGAACCAATCCTGCTGGAGTCCCTGGGAGCAAAGGAGTAAACCATCTGGCCTGTGAGCTGGAAGAGTTGCTACTCCCATTCTTACCATAGCTCTGTCTTGCCTGGTATCCTGCTTTGCCTCTGTCAGGTTCATTATGAAAATAAATTATCCTTTGTCAGTATGTTGTTGGTAGATTGAAATAATTCTTAGCAGATTAGTGAGACACAGGTTTTCTCTGCAGAAATCCTGCTGATTAGACTCTGTGGCATACTGAACATCCAGCTGTTTTATTATTTTGCTTTTAATGACTATTTCAAAGTAATGCCCTGAATAATCAGTAGAGATTCTTCTAAATAAAGGTACAGCGCTTGCTACCTCCAGTCTTCTGGAACAGTGGTTGTTTTCATGCAGATTAAAATTGTAGTTTCTTTACAACTTGCATGCCTTGTGGGTCTGGTAAATTTTTTGTTTTGTATATTGGCAATTCAAAATCTTGGATAGCTTCTCTCCTTTTTTATTTAAAAAAAAAAAAAGGTAAAAATCTGACAAGTAGATTTGAGTTGAGAAATCCCCTGATACTCTGAGCAAAGAAATCTGATGCAGGAAAATAACTTAGCTCTCCAATAAAATGCCTCAACTTTTCTAATTGCTTTCTTTAGGCCTTTCTCATCTAATGTGATCACTGACTGTTGTGTGAGTCTTTTACTTCTGATGAAGTTACTGATTTTTATTTTTTTTTCACTAGCTCTCAGCTTCTGATAAACCCTCCAATTCATGCCCCGGCTTCCTGTTTCTGATATGCAGAACACATGACAGAACAACTGGCCTAAATAGAGATGAAAAATAGTGAGAGAAACTGTAAGAAAGGAGAAGTACAAACACCAATTCAGTATGAGCTTTAGAGTGTTAAAAATGAGATTCTAGAGATTCAGTTGTCATGTAAATGAACCTGAGATTTTTTTGTTGTTGTTGTCGTTAATATAAAATTCTTTGGGCTGTAAAAGATTCAATGAATGCATAGCTGTTTCTCATTAGTGGTGGCTGTCACTAAAATGAATATGTTGCTGAGTGTTCAGTTTCTGGGAAACGTGGTTGAAACATGAGCAGCTCTCTCGATGCAGAGCTCCGAGTCAGATGTTTTCAGAGGGGATGTTCCCCATTAAGTAATGACAGAGAACCATACGGAACACATTACAAATCGAAATACTGATTGATGAAGTGCCTGTGGTCAGCTTTCTACAGAAATGAGAATTTTGAACGTATTATCACATCAGCATGGAACTGATCTCACGTACAATCACATTCTTTTTTCATTTCTTTTTTGCTTTACAGTCTCACACGTGCTGCTCCAGATCACGTTTATAGCAAGCAGAACCTCAGACTGAAGGAAATAAAGCATCAAGATTGAGCTCTGATGTTTCATTGATTTAGCCCAGTTCACAGAAGCCCAATAAGTCTGAGTTTGTTCACACAGCTGGTAAGCTATTAACTCTTTCTCCCCATAGCAAACTTCTCCTTCCCAAGAGCTGGGAGAGGGGTCTTGGATAGTGCTGGAGTGTGCTGGTGTTGAGGAGGGAGAAGTGGGATCGCCTGGTAAGGCGAGGTGGGTCCTTTGGCTTCCCAAAAGTAGATGCTTTCCTTTTCCTACTTAACTCATTTGCAGTAAGGAAAACCAACAGGTTCTTGCTGACATCAGTGCCAGATTGCTTGACTTGTTTGCATTCAAGTTTACTTATTACCCTGCCTTCATGTACAGGTTTGATTCAGATATGATATTTGATTCAAACCTCTTCTGTTTTACATAGAAAGCAAACAGGGCAGGTTGTACAAAATGGGCATAGCTCTTTACTGTGTACAGATTGCAAGTGAATGTATGTCTGAGTCACAGCACATTTAAAGAAAAATATATAGTCAAAGGGTAAATTTAGAAACTTAGGTCAAAGTACCTAGACTTTTTTTTTTTTTTTTTGAACAATTCTTAAGTGGTGCCTCAGTGAAAGCCTGAGCAGGAATAGACTTAGACACATATTTAGCACAGTGTTATGAACACTTGAGTATTTCTGTTTCTGAGATCCCAGCATGAGATTATTACAGTGCTAAGGCACATCAGGTTTGAGAGCCAAGTCTTGTTTATGTCTTTGCTAATGGAAACTCACTTGCGTGAATAGAGTTGCTAGATTTACGCTAGCACAGCTGAGGCCACAGGTTGGCTCAGGACCTAAAAATTTGAACATAAGGGGAAATAAAATCAAATGCCTACAAATACCTAGAAATGTTAATAGTGGACTGGGCCTAAAAATAAAACCAAGGAGAGAGAAATACCAGACATTAATTTCAAAAACCATGGATAAACGTTAGCATCTAATTTTTCATAATCATTGATTTCAGGCAACCAGAACCAGATTATTTGGAATTGTGCAGAATGCACAATCCTTAGCTGAATTCTCTTTAAACTAAATCTTTGAGGCTTGCAGCAAAAATTGTAAGAGTCTCTTGCCATTCTTAAATACATGTGAGGTTTGCTGGGTTTTCGTTGTGGTTGGGTGGGTTTTTTTATTTTATTTTCCAAGAATTTGCCATGGCAAACTGTTTTCCAGTGATCTGATTTCTGCCCTTCTGACTTCTACAGATGTTATTGAAAATGCAGAACAAATATACCTTGCTGATAAAACACAAAATGAAAACTAACAAATTGCTTATTCATGGCAGAAATCTGTATTGGTATGTATGCAAACAACAGTGTTTAAGTCCTTCATTAATTCAAAGGATAGAGAAATGTAGAATAAAATGAGAAAACATGTACAAGCAGCTGTTCAAGGATATTGGATTTTAAGCTATTGGTAACCTTGATAATTACTTCAGTGTTCTTCCTCTGTTATTAAGATGCAGACATTATAATGACAGTAATGACGAGTAATTAGCTGAGATTTTACTCACACCTTTCAGATTTCAGTCATTAAATACTAGGAGACTTTTTGATAGTGATGGTTAGTCATTGACAACAGATAGAGACTTTTAATGGGGCTGAAGGACTTCACAGCAGGAGAAACACTGACGGAGCTGCAACCGTCATTCAGATCACCTTCCTCATGTACAGTTTTCTTACCATGTGAGGAGACACTACCAGTCATCTTGGCTCTTCGTACTGGAGCCAGGAACTCTGCTCTCAGAAAAGGCTGTTGCAATTGTATTTTTGGTACCATCCAGAAATGAGTTTGGGCTTAGATGGAGCATGGATCAGGAAAGCCTCATTGAACCAGTTTCTGGCATGAGTTTCAGATCTCATATAATCTTGCTTGTCTTAGAGGATCAAGTGCTCCAGAGTTCTCCCTGAAACTGCTCCCTCAGCCTAAGATGAGCATTAGGAGTAATCCTTATCTGAAAAGAAGAGCAGCTCATATAAGGAAGCTGAAATGTTGATGGCGTTTTTTCAAATCTTGTGTGAGCCTCCAGGAGAAACGTCAGTGTGGGGCACACCTATAGCATGCTGCTTGGCATGGGATAGGTGTTTGATGCTTTGGTGCCAGAAGGACTAGCACTGGACTGGGTGCCTCCTGGCATGGGCGCACTTCCGACAGCGCAGCCAGAAGTTTTGTGGATTTAGCTCTGCTCTGCTGTGTCATGAAGAGTAAGGGTGTGGTCCTCTGGCTCTTAAAGTTGCTACAAGCTAGGGCTGAGCAGGTTTGCTGTCCTGAAAACCTCTAGTCGTGCACTGGAGCTGCTCTCCTGAGATTGAGCCAGAGCCGATGTGAATGGGTGATGAACACATTTAGAGCTGCAGAGGGAGGTCAGTCAAATCAGTTATCTGCAAGCTGAGAACATTTCTTTTCTTCCCAGTACCCTAAAACTGATAGATGCTGTCAATGAACCTGAGGTTTTTCTGTGGATCACATAAAATAAGGGATTCCTCTTTTTCCTTCCACTGAAAGTTTCTAAGTTTCTAGGGGGACCTAAATCAGGGAATTAGGAATCTAGATATTACTGAAATTATCTGCTCCAGGGCATGGTTTGTTCTTGTATACACAAAGATAACAGCACAGTTTTGCATTGGATAAAAATACTCAAAACATTATATGTGCTGCAATAGCTGCTGTTACCATTTTCCACAAGTATGGGTTTTGGAGAGAACACTTGCCAATATAATCAGCGTTACTATGGATTTATATTTCCTTGCATTATTGTATTTTCAGAATGGCTTTGTTTGATTCCATTCTGTTGAGGAGGATTGCTTTATTTTTTAACTTGCCAATTCTTATACATTTCATCAGACTTAAAAATAATATTTTTAAAATGCTCAAGTAATTTAAGAAGCTCTCTTTCTCAGATGTGATCTGGTATTTACATATGTGTCTGGAAATGTGATTACCTGCCAAAATTGTAGTGAAACTGCTATCATATAGTTATCTAGGATTTCTAAGCCTCTTGGTCTCCTATAGAAGATCTGGCACTAGTGTAACTACTTGGAGTTACTGGTATGTGATTTTATTGCAAAACATCCCAGTATGACCACATTTATAGATATAAAGACATCCTATGTTGTTGCTTTCCTATGCTGCTATTTCCTTTCTAGATTGAAATAGGTGATACTGCTAAGAGTACCAGTGTAACTGCATCAGTATTAAATGCTGTATTAACTATAACAGACATCTTGCTGAAAGTTGTGACATAGGCTCCTAAGTGCTAGTCTGTTTTGAAACCAAGATTTAGTTCCACAAAACTTCTTCACTCCGTTTTTAGATTAGGGTGGGTGTTTGTTTTTGTTGGTGTTTTTTTGTTTGGTTTTTGTTTGTTTGTTTGTTTCTTTTTTTTTGTGATTTGGGTTTTTTTGTTTGGTTGGTTTGGTTTGTTTTTTTTTCCTGTTTGGCTCTTGTGAAAGTTTTTACAGTTGGGTTTATACTGCCAAATCAGATCAGGATTCAGTCTTTGGTTAGGATATTGTATATTATTATTTCTGTGTCACGATGATATGACAAGGACTAGGAACAGTGTGAATGAAGGGTGAGGCTCAAAGCTTTTGGAGCAGAAGTACCTCTCACCAGAGAAGAGTCCCTGCTAATATTCCACTTCTTTTATGGGGCTTACTTTGAGCTTTCTTAGAATTTTTGAGGCAGTCATCTGAGAGCTAAACACCATAGCTGCCTGAAAAGTAAACAAATGCTTTTAGAAGTGGTGGGCAGATCAGATTGGGTACAAGTTCTAAGAATGTACAAAATTAAGCTTTATTTAGCAATGGAACAGTTACTGCACAGTGGTAGAACCACACGTGTTGCAACACAGTTAACCAGAGCGGTTGGACACAGAGATGACTGTTCTTGGCCTTGCTGAGGATACCAGAATACCAATACCAGAATAACCACTGCCAGTTGTGCTGTTTCTCAATTTACTGGTTAGTCATATACAGAAAAAAAATAAATTAAAATTCTGTTGTTCCCTACCAAGTCACATTGAGTATTGAACATACCTAAGTGTTACAGCTGCTGGATTTCCACAGATCACTCCAGGACTCCTCCCATCAGCGCAGCACAGCTGGGTGATCACATCTGGCAAATAGGGAGCAACTTTGGGTCTGCTTTTTCAACAGGAAAACTGGTTTGGACCTGAGCTTCCCCCTGACTCTCATAGTTGCAGTATAAACCAGTCTCTGTCTTGTCTTGATCTGTAGTCTCTGTCCTGTTAGAGTAGTGATTGTGCCATTAATCATTACTTGTTTTCAGAGTGCAATGACGTTTCCACCACCACCTTTTGCTTCCCTGGACTGATGTGGAGACCCATCCCCCACCCCCACCCCCAAAAAAACTATATATATATATCCCCAACTCCTCCTTTTTCTGCCCATCTCATCTATACAGTGCAAACTGCCCTTTGCTCAAAAGGCCAGAAGTTGTTGCCAGCTCCATCATGCATTTTGCAGATTTGCTCCTTTTTATCCCTCTGTTGGTTTGTGGTGTGTTGTTTTTTTTTTCTTTGCTGAATTGTCTGATTACTGAAAAGCATCAAAGACAAAAGGAGAGCATAAAGCAAAGGTAGAAATTCTTTCTTTTTCTCAGGGCCACTCGGCTTCCAAGAGCTGTGAAACAAGAGGGCCCTTCTAAGTCCCACAGCAAGAGCATGTTTTTCTGTAAATGCTCTCTTGCTCTCACTCGCTTTAAAGCATACATCTGACACAAATTAATCTGCAGGGTTTTTAGTCATTTCCCATCCGCTGCTGGGGCAAATTAGACTTGCTGATGTTGTTTTGGCCTAACCCTGAAGCAGCATGAAAGGAATGGCCCAGAGAGAGAGCAAGCGTGTTCTCCTTGGCTCTTCTTCCATGTACTCTCTGGCCTGTTCAACAAAAAAACGAGTTCAATTGGCCTGAAAGGGACTGGGAGATTGAAAACCTCTCTGTAGTACCTTAAAGAACCAAAATTACTTAATTAATGTGGAGGCCATTATGTGTGGTTACCATATGAATGAGTAAGTGCACTGCCTGTGTTACAGAGCAGGAAAGAGGAGAGGATATCTGAGGTCAGCCTTGTCAGGGTAAAGGAATCCTAAACAATGAGGGCATTGGTTTAAGATTTGAGGAAGAATTTGAAAAAGAGCCCTGAGAGTGAAATTAAATGAAGCATGGGAGAGTATTAGTGGAGATTAGCAGCGCTGTGAAGGAACCCAGAGCAGACTGCCAATCGCCCCTAAGCGCAGGCAGCTTTAACGGGGCTGCTGCAGACAGGAATTAGGCAGTACGCTGCTGGAGTTCCACTGAAAAGTATTTTCTTGAGCAACGTTAAAGAGTTTCTCTTCCACACCCTCTCTCTTTCATTGACTTCTAAAAGTAAACATGCCCCTCTCAGCTGCGTGGGTTTTTCGTGTTTGGTGGGTTGGGGTTTTTTGTTGGTGGGTTTTTTGTTTGGTTGGTTTGTTTTGTTTTTTTTTACTAGGCACACTTATGACTTTTTATAAAAACAGTCAAGATTTTTAGAGCACTCTGGTACTCTGTAAATGTGAGATTCACTTAGCACAGGGTTGTCATCGCAAATGTACTGCTTCACATGAGCAGAGGCGCACAGGGTCGTCCTGGCAAACGTAACTGCTTCAGACAAGCAGAGGGCAAAGCCCAGTAAACTAATGAAATTAATGGCTGTATTTATAGTTGCATTTGGTGAAGAAACTGATAGCATGCTTTTGTTCACATATGCACATGAACAAGGATATGTTCAAGTTGGAAGGGATGGGTATTGGTTTAGTGAAAACTTGTTCATTTTTCCAAAATTTGAGTTTTCCCAGAGATCTAAGCTTTTTGGAGTTCTTTGAGACTAGTTCAAGATTTTTTTCTCTGAAGTTTATCTTATCAGCTTCCAGAAAGCAGTATCTGCAATAGAACAAGCATGCTTATAACAAGAACAAGATGAAGGCAATAGTATGTTGGAAGATGAAGAGCCCTGAGGAGAAGGACTTGGAGGCATTGGTTGATGAAAAGCTCAACATGAGCTGGCAATGTGCGCTTGTAGCCCAGAAGGCCAACCATATCCTGGGCTGCATCAAAAGCAGTGTGGCCAGCAGGTTGCGAGAGGGGATTCTGCCCCTTTACTCTGCTCTTGTGAGACCCCACTTGCAGTACTGCATTCAGCTCTGGAGTCTTCCATGCAAGAAGGATATGGGCCTGTTTGAGCAGGTCCAGAGGAGAGCCATGAAAATTATCAGAGAGCTGGAGCACCCCTCCTGTGAAGACAGGCTGAGACAGTTGGGGTTGTTCAGCCTGGAGAAGAGAAGGTTCTGAGGAGACCCTATAGTGTCCTTCCAGTATCTGAAGGGAACCTATAAGAAAACTGAAGATGGACTTCTTACAAGGGCATATAATGATTGGACAAGGGGTAACAGTTTCAAACTGGAAGAACACAGATTTAGCTTAGGTATCAGGAAGAAATTTTTCACTGTGAGGGTGGTGAGGCACTGGGACAGGTTTCCCGGAGAAGTTGAGGCCCCATCTGTGAATTGTTCAAGGCCAGGCTGGATGGGGCTTTGAGAAACCTGGTCTATTGGGAGGTGCCCCTGCCCATGGCAGTGGGGTTGGAACTAGGTGGTCTTTAAGGTCCCTTCCAATGTAAGCCATTCTGTCTTGGCTACAGAATTTATTTTCTTTTCTTTGGTTTCATTTGTTGTCTCTTTGAAATGGTATTCATGTTTTCTGGAGTAACAATCCTGACTGCTGGATACCACTTCCTAGCACTTACTACTCCTACCAGCTATAAACAGAACTGTTGTTAAAACAGAAAGTGAATCTCTTATCTGAAAATACTTCTATTGTGTGTAAATTTATCAGAAGACTATGGATTAGATCTTGAGTAACACTTGTAAAGCTATCCACAGAATCCTGAGCTGAGACTTGCCCACTGCCTGTAGGAAGTCTGGGATCCTATTTAGATCATGTCCTTCAGTAGTAACTTCTGATCCTGATTGATTGTCTGGATTGGTAGCTCCTGACAGCCTTGGAGAATCATCATTCAGTGCTTTGGTGTTAATTGCTGTTGTACTGCAATATCCAATAGCTGGTTGCATGGATTTACTCTAAAATGTGTTCATCTTTGGAAAGTTGCATTGAATCCTTCTCTACGTTTTTTTATTCCTAAAGGCTATAGGTCTAAGCTCAGTCACTGGGGTTTAGCCTTCCAAGGCAGGTCCTGCATACTCCTGAGATGCCAAGGGAACATCTGTGCCTGAACTGAGGAACTGAAGTAGGTGCTTAAGTTGCCTTGTGAATAGGCACACTTAAAACCTCACAGTTTTATGTCCCTAAACATTTAAGCCCTTCTGGGACGGGGGGTGTGTGGGTGGAGGAAAGGACACAACACCAACTAGCCCTGACTGTTAGTCCTAATAATTTTCAAGTAACACCAAAACTGGAGTCTGGCTGGTGTTAATAAACTAGAGTGAATTAGTAGAATCCACAGAAATGGTGCTTCATTGCATAAACTGCATTTCAGAAGCAGATTAGATGACATTTTCCAATGTTCCATCTGCAGCAATTGTTTCATTCCTCTGCAAAAGAACAATTTAAGTAATTGAATTTTCCCTCAGGATAGGAAAAAATTACCTCCCTCCCAGCTCTGTCTTTTTTATTTTCCCTTCTATTAATTTAATTGAAACCAAAATTGTTTGAAATATGAAATACCATTGGAGGCCTCCCATTACTGAGGCTAGAGCTGTGTGGGAAATACTTTTCTAACCTGCAAAACATTTGTATTTTTCTAAACATTCCTGTTCTGCTCTGAGGTAGAAACAGCCCCTTTCAAGGTGGGTGTATGTGTGCTTGTGTTTATGTATGGGTGTTAGCATTACGAGAGTGGTATGTAACTCCCTAGAAGTTTTAACTTCAAAATGTCTCTTTTTTTTTTTTTTTTTTCTCTTGACCAAAGAAAAGAAAGATTTGCCAAGGGGAAAAAAAGATGTGGATGGTTGTATGACTTCATTCTCTACCCAGAGCCTGAGCAGGCTTGCCAGCAGGGCTCTACCTTTCAGCTGAGCGCTCTACAGGTTAATCTAAAAGCCATTAGAAGTCTGAAACAAGTAGGAACTAATGCAGAGTATGGCTTCACAAGTACTAGCCAGACTGCCTTCAAAACTTACTTTGCAGCCTGGCTGAGCAAGAACTAAATTCCCTTTGGGAAGCGATGTTGCTTTAGGAGACATGTGACTCACAAGTAGCCAGTTCTGTAGCTGTCATGTAGGACTTCAGGGGCAGTTTCCCAAGCCAGGCCTGACTAACATATTCCACCCAGCTAAATGGAGTGTGTGCAAGTGGCTTGAGCTGGGCTTTCCAGTGCAGCAGTGGAGGTGCACTCAGGCAGTCAGCCACAGAACTACTTCTTGTGGCATGGATGAGGCCAGTCCGTGATGGCATATGAATTTGGACATAGCAGAAACAGGTCAGGAATCCTTCCAGGTGAAGATCCTGAATAAACCTGTTGTGTGTTTCTGCATTTATTTTATTTTTTTTCCACATAAACAGAAAATAACACCATATAAATGAGAAACAAAGATGAAGCTGGTTTGAGGTTTTTTTAGTAACTCTAGAGTTAAAAAAAATGGCTGGCAGAGGAATTGCAAACCCCCTAAATAGTCTGCATTACTTCCGGTAACAATACCATATGTGATGCTCCTGCTAATTCTGAATTGACCATGGAGTTACTCAACATATCCTCCTGTACTGTAGTGCTGATTGCTCAACATATGGCCTAAATAGAGTTTGCAGCTGAATGTGATGTATGTATGGTATAATGACCAGATTTTGCCGAGCGGTAATCTAAATAGCACTGGAGGACATGTTTAGTTAAGAATGCTTTTTCTACTAAACATGTTGCAGGCAATGTATTCCTGAACCATAACCTATCCCCTTTTGTCCACTTCCATCTGAATAAAACACCATAACTTTCTATTGAAGATTTTTGTGTTACTTCAAACAGACTAACCCCGATGCTGCTTCTTAGTGCACTCTAATTGCCGAAATGTGATTTCATTTTAAGAGGTTTTTCTCTGTCCTTGCCAGTTCACAGCAACCCTTTGCCTTAGAGCTTACATGGAAGAGAGACTCATATTACTTAAACTTTCAAGTTGTACTTTTCATTTGCGAACCACAAATATATTAACTTTCAATGATTCACAAATTAAGCTAGTAAAAATAAAGGCAGGAAAGCTGGTAGCTTCGAACTTTCTAAGAGTTTGGGGAGGGTTGTTTTTTTCCAGCTGGCTTTCTGTTTTTTAAAATAGAAGTTTGAAGAAAAACTGAGCAATACATGAGATCAAAAACTACGTAGTTCTTTTAAAGGATTCTGAGTAACTAATCCATTATTAAGATTCCTTTTAATGGCTGGTGCTCCTTCTAATTGGTTAAACTTCTTAAGGAAGTATTTCAATGCAATCATTAGCATAGAAAGCATGATTGTTTATGCCTTTTGATCATTGATGCTATCAGGGAAGAAGTTGGATTTTAATATGCTTGAGAAGGATGAGTAGAGTTCTGACTGCCATCCAGGCTTCTTGGTTGTAACGTTATATGTCTAAGATCATTAAGTTGCATATAGATATCATCTTATTTCCTCTCATCGAGTGCTTTCATAATAAATGCCCTTTTTGTACTATTTATTATGTGCTATCCAGTGAGCTCCTTAGGAATCAAATAGCTTAGAAGTAAGGGGGAGAGTTCTCCTTTTTGTAGGCTGTGTGGACCATATTGTGCCCTGCAGACAAATACTAGCTTTGGGATTTTTAATGAAGTATCTGACTTTCTGTGATTCGGTGTGAGTAGCTGTAGAGGCTAAATCATCTGCCATTTGCATTTCATCTATTCATATTTGACCTAGGTCAACAAGGTCTACCAAAGTAAGGATAAAGAGGTATTTATGCAAAGAAATATAACAGCTAGTTTTGGTTTGGCTAGTTTACCAGCATGTACTTTTGCTCTGAAAATTGAGAAGCAATCCTCTCAGGTGAAGCTTTCCTACAACATTTCTAGTGCTTCCAGTCTTGAGATAACTCTTGCCTTACTGGGTTTTGCTTTTGGTTCTTTCAAATCAGCCCATGGATGACATGAACACCACAAAGAGTGTAAAATTAAAAGCTGAGGATGTATTGAAAGTACTCAGAATACTCTGTGGCGTTGGTCGTGGGCTAAAATCATTCTTAGCTCCAGCAGTTACCTTCATAGTGCTTGGTCCTTAGTGACACCTTGTAGTAGAAACCAAAGGAATAGCATCTTGACTTTAAATTGCTTAGAGACCACAATTATACTGTCAGGTATATGTAGCTATATCTTTTCTGGACTGAAACCAGTGAGAACTTCATACTAAGAAATCCACTACAGCTGCGCACATGAAGTTGAAATTTCGATCCAGGGAAAAACCATACCGGTTGTACAGTCCTGCTGCCTTGGATTGTGGCCAACAGCAAAGCTGATTTTAAAAAGTCTGTTCAAGCTGTCATTAAAACATTCTTTGTTGGGTAGGTAGATAAGGGCATTTTACGTTATTCTGCTTCAGAGTGAGTCTAGAAAGCAGTTTTTAAAAGTGTACTTGTTATTGAATTCAAAACTGTTTTGTGAATCATTAGTTGTGCTCATAGGTAGGCTCCATTTTTTTGGGCTGACTTTCAAAATGCTGATGGGAGCACACCCACATAAGTAGAGCTGAGTGAATAATGAAATGGTGAATAACTCATCTGATATGTGGTGGGGTTTTTGTTGTTGTTGTTTTTGTTGTTTTTTTTTTTNTACTGAGTCCTGGAAATGAAAGCTCTGCTGTGGAGCTGGTCTCTGCCTACGTGTGTGCACAGGCAGCTCTGGCACGCAGGCCAGCAGAGGCAAATGAAACCTTGGGTTCTGGAAAGCCACGTCTGCCATGCTCCCCCTCCCCCAAACTCTGCTTTCTGCTGATACCTTTGCCAGTAAACCCCAACCTTGTGAACATTTGCAGACACCAGTTGTAAAAACAGGCCAGGCACAGCAACAGTTAGAGATTAATAAAAAAATATTGAGAGTGACAGAAAGTAGGTGTTTTCTGTTTTGGTCATGCCCCCCTACCCCCCAAGCTGTCCTCTTAGGAGCATTTTACTGGGAATGAAAATAATTTAGTTACTATGACAGCTCTTATAGGTTGCTGAATGTTTTATTTAGGCAAAACTCAAAAATTTTATTTCTTATTTTTGCTTACACTGACTTTATAATGTCTTTCAGAGAATCTTTTTTAACAGGTCTTTGAATCATTGTAACTTAATTGCGTCGAAAAGTTCAGGAACAGTCATTCAGTTTCCAGTCATGGCCGTTGCAATTCAGACCGTAAAGGAAAAGAAACTTGAGGAGGGAGGCTGTTTCAGAATCAAATGCATGATGGCTGCCCACTCTCAGCTATTTAGTCAGAAGTCATCTCTAACACTGTCCTGAGTTACAGGAATTCTGCATTTAGCAGCCTGTTGTCCCCACTGTGGGTATGCGGAAAGCCTCTGTCAGCAATCATGGGGAGAAGAGACACTTTCATGAGGTGAGTGGGAGGTTATTCCTAATTATAAAAGTGTTGTAATAGCTTTTTATTTCAAACCCTTCTGATCACATGCATGAATCATTCAATGCACTCCATGACTCTCTTATCTGACTTGTGAACTTAGGTGGTGAGGAGGAAATTCCTGGTGTGGGGAAGCATCTATGCTATGAATTTGTATAAGGTTCCTGTGTTCATCTGAACAAAGCATAATGCTTAACTTGTTGACTACTCGGCCCTTGATTCTATAATGCACAGAAAAATAGATACACTTTACACTTAGCAGGGAGGGATTAAAGTTGAGTCCCTAAAGCATTTGGATAATTCTCTCTGGACTTGGATCAGTTACCGTTAGTATAGGAATGAACAGGTTTTTTTAATATAGATGAGAAAATACTAGAAATCTCTGCTACACCTTGAAAATGCATTTGTGGGCCTGAAAGTTTTCTTCTAATTTTGTCAGCTGACCTGAAAAGTTTCTCTCCCAAACTGCACAAACCCTGCCTCAGGAATATCACAAGTTATCAATTATTTCCAAATTCTTCTTTCGGAGCAGTGTATATGTTTCTGTGTATTTCAGCACTGGAAAACCTCAGTTTTGAGCAGGATCTGCAATTAAGACTACTGCAACTAAATCTCAACAGCTGTCAGTGCTAAGGAACCCAAACACTGTCTTTCATTTGCTCTTGATCCTTGTGCCTAAATTAATGTGTGAACATTACTTTAGATCCAGACTGAACATGGTTATCATACCCTCATCAATAAATTTCAAACAGTAACAGTTCTTCATTCTTTTCCTGTGTAACCTTATATATACACCTTTCCTGTTTATATACCATTCTTCACAAAAGGATGAGAAGTTAAACAGAGTTCTTCAGAATAAACTCTAGACTTCTGCACAGTCTGAAGCATTAGAGCTTCAAATTATAAAAATGGCTTGCCCTTTTTGTGGCCTGAGTTTAAAAAGCATATACCTGTCTAGTTCATGTATTAAAAAAGCAGGCTGGGCACAGATGGAAGAAACATAACACTCTGAAAACATGAAGTGTGTCCTGCCCATGAAGTGCTTCTCCTAAAACAGACCTGGTATCTTAAAAGACAGCATGGGAACTTTGTGAATTTGATGGGTTTCTTTGTTTAATTAAAGGAAATAATTGAGATAAATTGCAGCTTTCTGGCTGATCTAGCTGTAGCTGTCACATAAGAATTCTGCCTAATGGCTATTTTAAGTTGTGTTGAATGTATTATGTTCTTATTCCGGTGTAGATTTCTGTTTTTGAGGAATGATTAGACTGCGGTAGCATTCTGTACCATTATATTTATTAGTACTTTACAACTCTGACTTAATCGAATTTTCATAGTCTCATAGGAATTATTATGGTGATTTACACTACTTCCTATTTTATTTGTAACAGACACTGGTTCCCATCTCCCTTTTGTGCTCTGAGCACTCGATATGTGATGCTTTCTTTGCTGGTTTGGTTTTCTGCTGTCCTGAACCAGTATTTCCACAAATATTTCCATTCTATCACTGGTTTTAACACCATCAGTGTAACACCTGACGCTGTCCTGACTTTTTACTTTCAAGGCTTAGAGTCCATGATTATTTTGCTCTCAGAGCTTATAAAGCCCCTTTTGTAATATGGGTCTTGGAAACTAGTTTGGAACCACCAGCTTCTTTTCAGATGCTTTCTAGTGGTCCCAGAGATGAGCTGGCACAAGCAATCACACTGTGCGACAGACAGTCAGTCCAGAAGGTGCCTTTGACAAATTGGTATTTTAAAAAATTCTTTTTCCTTGTCCAACTGCCTGGTCACGTCTGTTTGGCAACATCCTTGTAATCTAATGAAACTGATATATTGAATGTTTATAACAAATGATTCATACACTTCTGAATTCCCTAGCTCTTTACTTTCCCCACATATTTCAAGTGATTTGAAGAAGTAATTTACCTCATGGTACTGTTTAGCAATCTGGATTCAGCTGAGATAGTTATGTTTTAAGAGGGATGTAACTGTTGAAAGTACACAATTAGTCTTTTAAGTAAGCATCCCCATTTCATTCAGGACGTAGAGATTAAATTTGGGACAATATTTTGAGTCTTAAAAACTAAAAGGGAGAGTTGGGAGTCTGCTTAATATCTCAGTTTCTAAAGCATCTACATCAGTATCTTTTCAAACAAGTCACAGCTAAAAATACTATCATGTTGATTGCTGTTGTTATAGCTTTTCCATGTCTCTGAGTGTAATAAGAATAGGTTGACAGTTGCGTTTCATTTTGTGCTGCATTTCCACATCTCCCCAAATCTGCCATTGTCTGCTTTCCTGGAAAGATATGCAGAAGAATCCTGTGTCTCCTTTCTGGTCTGTTTGCATATTTAATAGATAGGTTTCATCACTGAAAACTCTTCTCTGTGTACAGATTCAAGGTATAGCACACAATACACAAATTGCTACCCATAGAATAAATTCGGGCATGTACATTGCATAATTAACTGCAAGAGTTCCAAATTACGTATTGTACTAATTACATATAAAGAAGCTAATTACATGGCTAGAGTTGCTTGTTGCTGCTTGTGCAAATTCAGAGAGTGCAGAACCTCCTTTATCTATACTGTGATTCTGCAGCTGTCAACCGACTGAGGTTTGATGATTCAGAAGCATCTTTTCCCAGGGTCAAAACAGGTCATTGGAGTATCCTCAGTGATTTAAGTTGTGGCTTTTTTATGTCCTGACTCAGCTAGGTTTCTGATTCTAGGTTCAGACTCACAACCTCCCATTGTTTTGCTGATTAGGCCACGGAAGTTGCAAAACACTGGTGGAAGGTATACATGAGAGAACCACATTTTCCATGTAGTTTTATTGCAGTCGCTGAGACTGGCTTGGTCCTAGTGCATTTAATCAGAAGTATGGGTACTTTCTGTTAATAAAATAATCATGTGAGGTCAGGGGAATAAAGATCAAAGTATTTTCAATGGAATACCTTGATGAAGCTGACAAAAATATAATTTACACAACATATCAGGTGATAATTGTCCCTTTTGTTTTCTAACCACTTAGCCAGGTTACTGTCTGGAATCTGAATATCACAACACTTAAAGTGAGACAACAAACAACACCAGGAATGTCCAGATTGAAGTGCAAAAGCAAATATATACCTTTGTGCATACCTCCTTGATCTCAACGCCACAGAATCTAAACACCTTAATATTATCTAAAACTACCACACCTTTCTAAAAATCACCCCAATGTTGGAAACGCTGCAAAGGGATGAACTGGTGGAAATTCTTGCTTTGTACTGTCAATGCAATCCTGTACCTTCAAAAAATTCAAGCACCTCTCATCCACACTTTGCCTCACGGGGAATGAAGCTCTAACTTATTGCTTACCTCTGTGGAGCAGAGGGCAGATCTAAAGCAAGGGTAGTTGCAATGAGCAATATATATTCTGTTCAGAAGAACAGTGGCACTTTTGGTGGAAGCTAAGCAGCATGGAAAGAGGTACTAGGTTGGAGAGATGCAGTGAAAGGAGGAGATTTCTTGTATGTGTTCTGCCTGTGTTCAAGTTAATCTTCCTAAGTAGTAAAATGCATGTATGTAATATTGGTGTGAGTATGGGCTTACTGTATAGCATGTCTAGTATACTCAAGTGGTCATCCCTGTTTTCTGGCCACTGCTTATCAGAGTCCTTTAAAAAGCAAGGATCTGGGCCCTCAACCCCATGATGCCTCAGGAGAAGAAAGGATTACCTAAATGATGTTTGAATAAATAGCAAGTAAGCATACGAGACCAGGGGCCTTCAATGATTCAGCTCCTTTCTCCTAAAATAAAAGCCAGCATCATTGTGTTAGCATTAGAACATCCTTCTGTGATTGAAAACACTTGTAATTCGGTGCCAGCATGTTGCTGTTTGCATCCAAACAATAATCAAGATCTCACACAGTGATGATTTGTTGTCAGCTATTTTTCCTGCACTAAACAAGTCTGACACTAGCATCCCACAAGCTAATTAACTCAAGTATCTGGCATGGGAATCTACGTTATAGCTATCAGCAGAATATCCACAGAACTGAAATAACCAGCCAATTGGACTGATGCTCTGGGGAGATAAAGAGTGTCTCCTTGAGGTGGAAAGGAAGAAAGATGAATGTTGATAAACATGATATTTGGTCCCCCCCCAGCCTGAAGAATTTATCTCTCAGGTTTTTTAAACAAAAGCTCAAAACCTTGGGAACAATTTTCTATATTCACCTAGCTTAGCGCTTCAGACTGAATATCGGTCACGTGTCCTGTTCCTTATTACTTTCTCCTTCTCTTTTTGAGCTTTTTGGTTTACCTCTGGCCTGTTCTTAATGCACAGAACTGGGTTCTGGCATCAGTTTGCTTTTTATATCTGCCCAGATTCTTTGATGAGACAAGATTGTGGGATGCCTTGCTGTTCAAACTCTTTTTGTTGCTCCCTCAGGGTACAGTTGGCATCACATGGCATAATGGGGTTATCAGAATTCAGAAATAGCAAAAGTTTCTGGAGTTCAGCACTGTTGCTGAAGCATTGCAGTAGGCTGGAAGAACTGGACCGCTCAAGACAAAAAGGTAACAAGAACAAACTGAATGAATAGGACATTAATACATTGGGTTGGAACGATCAAGGAATGTGTGTAGATAGGTCTATACAGAAACCCAATTTTAGTAAGCAGTAGGCAGTTCCAAGGAGAGCTAATGGAGACATATATTTTTAATTAAAGCAAATTACTTCCCTTCTGAGCAAACAGGCAAGAACTGTTGGGTCCATATCCATTAAGGAATTTAAGCATTTGGCTCACACCAAAATTAAATACTTACGAGCACTATTTAGTAGAGAGTCACTTTACTCAGTAAGAGGCTCTTGAGAATTGCAGGTCGGCCAGAAAATATGCAGCACAGAGGGCTGCTTCTGAAAACTTGCCACTTTGCTAAGCGTGTTGCTGCAAAGTCAGGTGTTTCTCCCCAGAGTTGTGGTACAGTGATCTGTTCCCATCTACCTTTTGTGTAGCAGGTATTGGCACAGAATAAGAGTTCAAAAAGATAGTTCTCACCTTCACAGCCAGAATAGTTAGAGGTGAATCATTCTCTTAAAGCTGAATTTGTTGTGTAGAAAGGGAATACAAGATTCATTAACTCCCAAAGAGTATAAGCAGAGGGATAATGATGACTGAGACCTGCAAGGAACATACTCCCTTGGAGCAAGAAAAGCCTGAACAGCTGTTTATATCGGTAACGAACTTATCCACAATTATAATACCATTGAGTAGATTAAGAATTATGGTTTTGGGGCTTGGACCACTCCTCAGTTATTAAGGAGGGAGTCTACACTGTCATTCAAAAGTGCTATTGCAGCAAGCAACATGTCAACTTGCTGTTAGTCAAACTAATTCCAGTATCAACAATAATGTAACTGATGAGCATTAAGCTCATCTCACAATCTGAGCATATTTTGCTGAAATCAGTGCTACAGCAGGCTAGAAGGGAAAGGAGTTAGCCCTAGTCCCCTCTGTCTACTCTTGAGCTCTTAAGCTGCCCTGAGTGGCTTGGTATTGATAGTCCCCAGAAGTTTGGTTCTAAACTCTGTAGCTTTTGAGTCTGAGCTGTTATGAACAATGCAGTTTTCCTTCAAGAGAAGTTGGATGTAAATGGGTATGTTAAGTTGCACCTTTGACAAGTCAGAAGTAGACGTGATGCTGGCTTTACACATTTGCCCTGTCCGGATTCAAAATTATCTCAGCTTCTTGGCCAATTTCAAACAATGACTAAACAAAGAACAGCAAAAGAAACACAAACCCAAACCCAAAACAAACCACCATAAACTTGAACTCTTGTTGTCTTGCCACTGTTTAATTGGCAGTTGACATGAAAATTTAGTTGCACATCTGTGGCAGTGTTAAATTACTTTTATTAAGAAATAACATTGTCATCAATGTGTACGCTTTCTCCTGCTCACTTTCACACTGAGCTATATAAGGTTTCACTGCAGCATTCTTTTGCAGATTGATGCTGAGTTAATAATCAAGTGGCTTTCTGCTTCTACTGGGCCAGCCCTCCCCGGTATTTAATTTTTTTTGGTTTTTTATTTTCCTAGCAGTGCTTTCATGCTGTCTTTGGTCATTTACTATTATTCAGTTAATCCACTCTAGCAGAGTAGCAAATGAGACTGGCACCAGAGGTATCTCTGCTGCTAACTCCCAGCGTTTTCTGGTGTTATAATAGCAGCTGAAGAAATTGTGAAAATAAAGTTCATCCTTGTCAGACAGATATATGGAAAGTGATCGTAAGTCCTCATCAGGTACAGGTCATTAAGTTACAGGAAGTTAGTTTACGAAGAGTCTGTCAGTCGCATATGTCAAACCTGAAATGATCATGTTTCACAAAGCCTGGCAGATTCTTATTTTGTAGATATTTTTCTGTTAGAGAGTAACTTCTGAAAACAACAGCAAAAACAAATGGTGCATGCAACAGTGATTTTGGAAGGCCCCATTGATCCCATTTGCTCTTGCTTGTTCTCTTCCTTGTCCATGTGATAGCCTATGTGTTTAAAATTCCTAACTAGATTCTGCAAGTCCATGTACAGGACAGGCAAAAGCCTTTCCTATAGTTGCAAGTGTCTAAAACTCAGAGGCCCAAACTCCTCTGAAAAAGATCCCACCCTTTTATAGCCACATTTGGTAACTATTTGGGCTAGGTCTATTAAAACCTTCAAAGAAACATCTTTAGGAATTGCACATCCTGATTGCAGCATGGACACGATGTGAGTCAGTCATGAGATATCCTGTATTAGGAAACCACACAAGGATTCAGATCAGTGTGCATATCAGGGGAGTAATTGTGCCTTAATGCATGTCTGTGCCTAGAGACGCGTTGCTGAAGTCTCCACCAGAAGACCCCACCAATATTTTTACAGTTTATGTTAAGTTCTCTAACAGGCTGCTGAATGACTTAATAAAGTTTTTTTAAGATGACATAACCATTCTGCAAACTGAGTGCTACATACTTGATAGTTTAACGCTAGGAAAGGCAAATTGAGGGCATGTCAGTAAAGAAGACCTTCCCATTTTATTTTGATATAAAGTTGATTGTTGTCATAAAGTGTATTCTGGTACTTTGCTGAAGGCACTATTTTGTCAGATTCCCCTCAGTTCCCATGAAAAGAAACACTGTTAACTTCATCCAGAGAGAGAAAAATAAAGCTGATTAGAGCAAGGATGAAGCAGCCCAACTATCCTGTGAACTTACGATTGTCATTGTATTTATTGTGTGTTATTGTACATGCGAGTACTGCGTTATAGCAATTCCCAGGGTTAAGAGATCAGGATCTAACGTGTTGACAACTTTTATATCTCTACACTCGGGTTTCTGCAAATGCAGGACCCCAGATAGATGAGCTGAATCAATTAGTTTATTCATGAAAAAAAACAAAGCAAATGCTAATTCAAGTGTTCCTGTACTCTGCAGCTAGAAGACAGGGACAAATGGAAACGCCTCTGTTATGCTAGCTTGTGCCTAGTGCTTACAAATGTTTTCACCTGTGGGTCCTCAGAAGGAGCAGTATATGTGGTTCTTCAGGCTAACTGCTCCTCGGGGGAAAATGACTGCTGAGCACAAGTGGTGTTGGTGTGGCCCAGAGAGAGAGACGTGTTGCAGTCTCAGCACCAGCTTTGCATATAGGGACGTCGGTAGGAGTGCAAACAGTTTAAATATGGGAAAAATCTAATTGCTAGTAATCATGCGATTACTTCCAATTACTTAATGTAGCTCGGAAATTAAAAATTAAAAATACATTGCGCTCAGGCACAGATATATAACCTTGGCAAAAGGATGTACTTTTGGCAGAAGTATACTGTAAACAGAGTAAATGGAAAGCCACTGCCTTAAGGAGCTATCAGTCTTGGGTTTATTACAAGATGCAATCAGAGAAGGAAACAAACAAATGGATAGGAGCTGAAGCAGAGAAGGATGTGGGAAGAACAGTGCAAGCACATTTTTCATAGCCATGATGTGTGCATAGTATCACAGGGAGCAAGGGGGCCCTGGGAGTCTCTTGCTTCATGTTGTGGCTTATTTAGGCACAACTCCCATAGACTTCAGAAAATTTTTTCTTAAACAGAACCAAGGAGGAGAAATTGGGGCTCGTTACAAAATGATGATCAGGGATGTACAAATGAATCGTTGTGCTTCCCACTATGCTGGCTTAGTGTTGCAGGGAAAAACAAAGCTCGGGAGGAACAAAAAAGCAGCTTTTTATAATTATGGGTCTTTTTGAGTTACCCAGAGCCCTCCCCTTTCCTTCCTTTACCTTCCGCTTCTCCTCCCAAAATAATAACACATTTTGCCAATAATTTTGAGGAAGTCTCAGTGGGCCAGATGGAATTTGGAGAGAGGGATCTAAAGGAGTTTCATTTCATTCTTCTTTCTCCTGCTTTCCTCCCCTCCCCCAACTTTCTACTTGTGATTTCTTTCTTTGGCTTATTGCATGACATGGAGGTGGTGAGGCAAAAATAGAAGTTAATGGTACTACCACTGTTTGTTTCTATTAGCGTTTACATGTGAAATGAAGGCATTTTGGAAGAGAACCAGACTGGCCAGTAAAACCTTTCACCCTCATAAACTGTACATTTGGTTTGACTTTGGCTTAGATCCCAGAACTTGTCACAAGCTTTATTATAAAGCTGTAGTTCAGCTAGAGTTTTCTTAGTTTTCTTACAACAGCTCCCCCTCCTCAAAANAGAAAAAGAAAGCAACAAAGCAAGCAAGCAAGAAAAGCTTTTGTTTGTTTTGAACACTTCTCAAATTCTGGAGAAAATATAGTAGAAAATGCAATTAACCAGATAACTGGTCAGTATCAGTCATCAGAAAATAAATGAAGTTTATCTAAAATTTACAAAAATTATACATCACCTCCTTAAAATAGTCCAAGAGTGACTAACCGTATAAACAATAAGGCACCCACCAACACTCTAACAAGTTACAACTTTTGAGAAAGCGCAGGCCTAACACTGTCAAAGAAGAGTCTACAGATCAACTGCAGAATGATATGGACATCTGGAAGGAAGATGCATGCTACACTTCAAGAGGAGATTTTTCTTATTTATTTTTTTTAATGCACTTTCCCAAAGGAGTAATTTAGCTCTCTATGAATTCGCTCAGGGAATATATATGGAAAAAAAGAAGAGGAGGAAAAAGAATATCTTACACAATACACAATTATAAAACTACTGGAGTCATCCTGCTTTCATGCATCCTGTGTCTCTCATGCACAGAACCCCCTTGGTTCAGGACCAAGTACACGTGAGAGCAGTACAGGATTTACACAGTGGTAATGGGATTTAAAGGGACTGCTTTATACAGTAACCATTCATGAATTTTTAAAACCTGTTACTGCAAATTGAGCAGTTATTGAGAGGACATGTAGAACTGCACTGAAAGATCAGTTAGCTCATAGCACTCAGCTAGAATTTGAAACATGGTCTTGTAGCTAAGGGAATAATTTGAGATACAGAAGACCCAAATTTGACTCTTGTTCCTGCCAGTCAATTCCCATGTGAACCCTGAGTAAGTGATTTCTGCTACCTATATTTCAATTCCCTGTTGAGGAAATAATGACCCAAAATTCTTACTTGAGTCTAGTTTAGACTAGTCTAAGAAGTTTAGACTGGTCTTCCAGTGTAGAAATTTTCACTCTTTCAAAGCTTCTTGGCTTAGGAATGGTTAATTTGATGTGAGGCCTTGATTTTAATTGGAATTTATAGAAATCTGATTCTCTAAAAGTGTTTGATTCCCCAATAATGCAAACATCAACTCAATTTTTTCACGATAATTTGGTGTCTAATTCCAACAGAAATAATTGCAACCCTGCATTTTTCAATGTAGCACTGCACTCATGGTTATTCCTCATTTTCTGATTGGAAAATACAAATTCACAAAACCTTAAAGTTTCCTGAGAACCTAGTGAATTGAGTCCTCTGTATCTTTTGGTAGTTGCTGCCCAGGGCTTTCTGGAACCAGGGTGCTCAGGGAGCAGGGCTACTTGAAAGTCTCTCTTCTCATGCAAAATATTTAGAGTTTGGATGTGTGCAATATTTTCTGTGGGGGAATGAAATGTATTTTCTTATTACCACTCTTGGAAAGCGAGCATATTTGGCTCACCAGCAGTTAAGCCTGGCTCCCATGCCAAGGCCGTGGTTGGTAATGGCTGCAGGCTGCCTTAGGACTGTCTGAATCTTCCCTGTGGAGCTGGTCTGAAAGCTTCACCCTGCTGGGATCAAAGATGGGCCTGATGGAATCATTGTCATCACTGGTGAGTAAATCACTGTCAGAACTTGTCCTCTACCCCTTCCTGGAGAACAATGTTGTCTGGTGGTATTTAGCTATGGGTCATCTAGCGGAAAGTTAACCACTCCGCTATACTAGTTCATTAATAATATCCATCAGCAATGTATTGAAGTGAGAATTTGTGTAGCAGATGAAGCTTGTATGATCATCAGCTTTAGTCAAGTAGGAAAATCAGTTATGCAAGAAGTGCCATGTAAAAATCGCTACTGCATTTCAGTTCACAAGCAATGCCTGCAACTCTCCAGAATTCTGTCTTTGGTAAACCTTGATTTGCAAATTTTAATCTGGGAACTTTGAAACTATACTTGAAAGTTTGCTTGAATTAGAAGTAATGAATGTAAAAATAAATTTATGAAGGACTAGCATCTATCAGTGAGAGGAAATCAAAATGCAGGATGAAACTAAGGCCCCACTGCTGTATGGCATAGCATGCACTCTGTGAAGTGTTGAGGATGAGATTGTTTTAACAGTCAGCAGGAGTCAGAGCCTCAATATCTCAAAAAAATCTGTCTCTCTGTGCTTTACATTCTTATTGCTTTCTTTGGGGGTTGTGGGGGGTGGTGGGAGGTTTGAAGGTCACAGAATCAGGCCATTTGTGTAACCAGAACCAGATGATTAATTACTTTTTTAGGGATTTTGTTCCTCTGAAAATTTTATCCCAGAAAAGCGTGAGGACACACAAAGTCTGTGGTTGAAAGAAAATTATATTAAGATTACAGAAATATTGTACGTCACAGTTCTATGGGAAGTGGCTTTTCATTGTTTAGCATAAGAAAAAGAAATACTAATAAGTCAGGCTACACAGCTGGGGTTTGTAGTGTGTAATAAGCTCCAAATAAAGAGTTTTACAACAAACCCTTAGATATTGCTCCCAAGCTGAAAGTACATATATTGGAAAGTCTCAGACTGAAAAGAAATCAGTTAGCACAATTAACATTCAAACTAGATTAACTGTCATTTTAGCTTAAAAAAAAACCCTCCCACTCCATTCTTTCATGCTCCTCTCTCCAAAAAATTTGGAACTCATCACTGGAAATATCACCTCAGAAATCTATTTCTGCTTTCTATTATTCAAACCAGAGACGTATGTACTCGTTTGAGCAAAATAAGAATTAATCTATTTTTTTTTTCTTAAATCAGAAACAGATCCATATGAGGATTTCAAAATTACGAGAACACTTTTTTATTTAGATTTCTGTGCATTTAAGTGGTATGTTCTAGGGAAAATGTTGATTATTGTCAAATGTTGAAGACTATCGCAAAGCCCGTTGAAACCACTGGGAAAACTGCAAACAATTTTGATGTTCTTTGAATCAGGCCCTTTCTGGAACAGTCCCTGAATATAACACATGGGATGGGATGAAACATATCTCATTATCCTGCTCCAAAGGCTCTGTTTATCATGGCAAACCAACAGGTTTGAGCACCATCACACAGCCTGTTTCCTTCTTTGCACTTTGTTTGGCCCAGTTTTGGCCCAGGCCGACCAACTTCTCTCAGTTAATGACCAAACATCATCTGGGTGACTATTGCAGACCCAGAGCTCTTCCCAAGAGGCTGTGTGGATGTGGTAACTGGGGCTAGGTACAAAGAGGTGGCCTGGTTGTGTGAGTCCGGACCATGCTAATGTCATTCCTCCTCAAAACCGGAGAGTGATTCTGCACACATTAACAGGCCACAGGTTTAGCCGAAGAGAGGCCTCCATCAACTCTCATCCCAAACCCACTGTTTTTAGCTGGGTTTACTCCAGAACACTATTTTGGTAGTTTCTCATTTCCCCTAACCTTGTTCAGCCTGTGAGTTGATCATAGCAGCAAACGGGTATGGAGAGACCTAAACAATACTGCAACAGGCAAAACTATAAAGTGATAGTGCTGTCTTCTGCAGGTCCTCTTCTATGTGTATGAAATCCCACAGAGGAATATGTTTGCAGGAGCCAGCCACACTGAGCCCGTGGGAGGAAGCACAAAGGAGCTGGTGCCATACCAGGCGTTTGCTTCTCCAGAGCTTGGCTGACCTCAGTTGGACACTGCTTTGCAGCCCACCATCTGGGCTGGGAGAGAGGGCACGGGCAGCAGCGCTGTGTCCTCCAGGCTGAGCTGCTCCATAGCTCCCTTAAAAGAAAGCAAATCCTCGGCTACTTTTCTTCTGGACTGCTTCCTGGTGGGTTTGTCTTGCCCTTCCTCAGCACCAGGAGCTGGTTGAGCCCAATGTTTCTGAAAGCCCCATTCTTCATGAATGCTGCTGAATGGGCTTTTTACAAGGTAAAGTTTGACCTAAGTCTTTTGATATTCTGAAAAGAATCCCTTTTACAATGAGTGATTACATTAAAAGGACAGTTCTGTTCTCTCACTGGAGTGAGATCAGAATGAAGGTTTCTGCAATTTTTCTGTCGACTGTAGCTTTGATATAACACAATCCCCCTGATGTTTTTGGTGCTGATAAATAAATGTATTTATATGTTGTGCTCTTACATTCTTGATACTAACTGAGGAAGCAGAACAATAACATACTCTTGTCAATACAAGCACTGCCCTGGGAATTGACTAATTAACATAAAACTCAGCCCTGCAGGGACATTTCCAGGTTCAGTTTTTGCTGCCTCAGCGAACTATAGGGTTTGGGCTGTTAACTACTTTCAGATGCTCTTTGTCTTTCAAGAAAGAAATAAAGAACATCCACATTGCTTTAGGCAAGTTAATGATTCTACAGAACACTTACCTTTTTTACCATATGCTTCACGGCAGATTAAAATCCTGAAGGAGCTAAGGATTATATACCATGTAAAATCCTCTCGCAGAAAAACATGTAGTCTGAACTAAAAGTAAATGGCTGAATGTGACATTTATATTCATTGGTTTTCCAGAACTGCATACTAGGATGTCTGATTTTACTCAAAATAATCCCAAAGAAGAGGTTTTGTAGGTGCTTTGATTTCTCAGGGTCTCTTAAGGTTATGACAAGCACTTCACAGTGGCTACTGATAAAACTAGAGATTTGCATATCAACTTCTGTAATTTAGAAGGAAAGCTGGCCTAACTTGGCAAAGAGGAGATGTGCCTAAAAATTTCAGAAACTCAGAATTTTTGGAGATTGTGTGTGAGCATATGTGTTTTTGTGAATACTTTCGTGAACTCCTTATGTGTTTACTTTTCATTCACATTCTTTTCCTTGGACCACAAAACAAAAGTTTCCTGTCTACAAGAAAAATATGAGAGAAAAGAGAAAAAAATTCAAATGTAAGGACGTTTGAATCTCACAGGTAAAGAAGCCTTATTATTTTTATTCATTTTCTCTAGATCTGGATGTTATAGCAAATTGCTCTCCTCCTTGTACCATTTGTCCATTATTATTATTATTAATCTATTATTAATGTGTTTGTGCAATGGCAGTATTATAGCTGATGAGGTTTAGCCAAGGTATGATTATTGTTAGTTGAAAACCATGATTCTGTGTCTGCCCATTCCTGGTCTTTATCAATGAATGCAATCACGTTCTGTAATTCATAGAAATCCGCTGTAGAAAGTAACAACAGAATAATTTTCTGTCAGAAGACTGAAAACTGTTTGGTGCTAAAGAGCTACAACTGAAAGGACTCAGCAGTTATATTTGAATAAACACAAATACTTTCAAAGTGTTTAGTGAGAGCAGAAAAAGAAGCATATGTGCGAAGTGCAAGTTTGAGAAAGCTGATGCCATGGCACATGCAGATACATGCAATATTCATAGTTCTGTTTTGTACACACATTTACTTGTTGGTGCATGAATGAGCTTATTTTGTGGGTGCACTTCAGACGTGATTATCAGAAGACCACGTGTGTAAATATAACTATGCATGCCTATTGGCACAAGTTATTAACATTGCCCAAACCTATCTGATCCTGACGCATGAGCTCCACAAGCTTCACCCATTTGGAACAAAATGTTACATGACGTATGTCTGCTTGCACTTTTTTCCCCTGCAAATTTCAAATATAATAGTTCAACATTTGCTTAAAAAAAAAGGGGAAAAAAAACCCTAACAAAACACATACTGTTACATTCTTAGTTCTTAATTAATTCCTCATTCTTAATTTGTAATCAGACATCCGAGAAAGGTTTCATTTGTGTTACTGTGGCTTTTGGGTTCCAGAATAGCAAATTGGACTGAGGGGAACTTTGAAATGAACTAGGAGAACTTAAAGATATGCGGAAGGTGGGGAAAAATGAAATCTGATGTGCAGCCAACAGGTAGCCAGGACTATCTGAGCAGTGCCTAAGAAAAGAGAGATTTATTGTGAAAGATGAGCAACCACAAGATGAGGAGTCAGAGAAAAGGAAAGTTTGCTACAGCAGTAGTTAGAGGAGGATGAGGCAAGCGTCAGACTTGGGTGAGCAGAATAAAAAAGCAGCCTTTCTGCCCAGTTACCACTGACTGGGAATGGCACCACGTGTCTGTGAAAGACACTGGCAAGATCTTTGTTTCCTCTCATCCCTGTCTACACAAGCACTGGCAATTTACTACTGCCATCATCTACTGTGATCTGCGTTTCAGTGTTTCCAGCACTGCTGATTCTGGAAGTTAGCAAATGGAAAGATGCCAAAAATATGCTGATGAAATCTTAGCATTCTTCTTTATTTCCATTAGATACCGCTCTCATGATCAGTGTACTTTGTTTAGTGTGCCTTTACTCTCCTGGAAAGCTCCTGAGAAGGAAAGCTGGGCATAGTTTTTATTTAACTTTTCCCTGGAGATTCTTCCCTGCACGCAGCAACTGTGGCTGTCTGTCATATAGCTACAGTATGTTAAAACAGAGGGAACACTGCATTTTGCCTTTATTGTCAGGAAGTGTCAAAAGTATTAATAGCATAAATTTTGCTAGCTAGCTGAAATTCTCACACTGCAATCCTGTGCATCAGCATTTTTTTTTTTTTACCACAGATGGTCATTTATGTAACACTGTTGGAAATTGTGGCTGTGTTCCACAGCAACAGGAAAATGGGATACATCTGCACTGTGTGGGGAAAAATACAAATGAACTAGGAGCTATGCAAACATTGAAATTACAGGGAAACGGGACTGCGATAAGCCCTGGACTGCATGAGCAGGAAGAGGGTGTCAGCCTCACCCATGCCCTGAAAAAATGGTCACATTTATGGGCTACTCTATTGTACTGAGTGGAGTTTGTTTATTCGGGACCTTCCTTCCCTCAGGACTTCCTCTGAGAGGAAATGTCGTCACTATTCAGTAGGGGTCAATTGTTATGCATTCAAAACTCAAACATAAAATACTATCCCTGAATGCAACAAAGTGGAAAGGAATAAATAAGATTTCTCCATTTACATATTTAGAAACATTCTCAACAGTTTTTCTTGCTCACCAATACTTTCTGAGACCTGAGAAAACAGCAGACAGGTCTTGAGTAACTAGAATAATACTGCTTTATAGATACTCCAGACGCTACTCAGTATTTGATGAATCCCACCACTTATGTCAGCTCTGATAGGGGAATATGTTTTAAATGGAAGGGGAAAAAAGTCCACAGATGTAAACCCAGGGTTGTGCTCTTATGGGAATACTCGGGTAAGTCTGGTCCGTGTTTTGGATCAAAGTGCTCTGTGTCTGAACTGCTCTGGATGACCATTTTTCTGAGGCCATATTTGCAGCTTAGATATTCCCTGAGTTTTATTCTTGCCTTGTGGTAAAACAGGAATACTGTTTAAGATAAAAGAGCTAATATTAGTGTTGCTTTCCCTTTGCTGTTGTCATTGAGCTGTCATTCAAATAAAGTAACTATGGATTAAACTTGTGGATGGGGAATATACTGAGCTCTTTGAGTGACAGAATGACAGAATGGGTGAGGTTGGAAGCCTGTGCAGGTCACCTCATCTCATCCAAACCCTTGCTCAGGCAGGCTCATCTACAGCTGCTTGCCCAGGACGGTGTCCTGTTGAGTTTGGAGTGTTTCTGAAGGGTGGAGACTATCTGGGCAACCATCTCCAGTGTTTGGTCAACCTCACAGTAAGAAAGTATTTTCCTTACATTTAAATTGAATTTACTTTATTTCATTTTGTACCTGCTGCCTGTGTGCTTTTGTCAAGCTTATGGTAACTGTGCTGTTCTGGCACCAACCATGCTGGAGAGGTGCTGGGCACCAACTGCACAAAGGCAGAACTGAAAAGTTTTGTTCTCTGTTCACAAGAGGCAGTTATTAAACTTTTATCTCTTAGGTGAGTAGACTTTGTCCCCGGGTATGTATTGGCTCACGATTTTGATTTTCGTTTTGCATTAGGCTGTAAGACAACTGAAAACTGAGGAGTGAGGGGAACTGCCCAGGATCCATTGCAGTCTGCTGGGCACATTTGTGTCTAGAAGAGGCACCACAGCCATGACCAATTGAATTCTCACGAAAGCCTGTCTCTTGAAGTTTTAAATTTCAATGCCCATGAAGTCTATACTGAAAGTAAGCTGCCTATCCTCTCTCAGGTAAATTTTCTTAAGGGTGAGGTAAAACAATAAAGGGGCCAAGGAAGTGTTGTTTAGTTTTTCCAGTGGAGCACTTAAGATCTCTCCTCCAAGGACAAATATAAAATAAAGCACAGCACAGCATTACAGATTGGTGTCAACGTGATTAAAGCTCTGTTAGATAAAGCACCATAGTCTCCAAGCTGATTTTATCCCGATGAGATACTTGGTCCAGCACGTTTAAGAGATTCCTCCCTCCTTCCGCCCTTCCCTCCTGCACACACAGGGATTACCCAGGTTTTCAGCCTCCCAGGGAAGGAATAAACGGAGGGGCTTTCCTCTCGCCCATGTAGACGTGGCCTTTCCACCGAGCCCGGCTCCGGGCCGTGGCCAGGCCACCAGCCCCTTGCATCACATCTGAAAGAATGTCGCCTGTGAGGCAGAAATTCCCACCCTGGGAATCGCGCCTCTGTGTTGCACAACAAAGGCCCCCGCATTGTCTCCCTCTTAAGCGAGTGTTAATATGCGCATATGTTGGCCAGGGCTGTTGCATATGACGGTCCATTTAGGAAGCAGTGGTTTTTCCCGACCGCTGACTGCTCTGAATCCCCTCATATTAGCACATTAGCACACATGCGGGCCTTCTTATCAGATTAGCTACAGTTGTCACAGATTAGTTCACCCTGTGAAGGAGCCGCAAAGGTACCTTTGACCATTCATTCAAAAGAGCCAGAAAGGTTTTTTTTTTCTCATCCTCAACCTTCAGACTGCAAAGCAAATTAAAGGGAAAGTCTTTTACTCTCATTTTGGTAACAGGAGAACTGAAAGATGTATATTAGGGTGGACTAAAGAGACAGACATTAATGGGTACCTAATACTCATCTCGAAAATATTTATTTAACCCCTTAAAAACATTTCTCCGTTTTTTTTCCTCACCAATGACAGTGCTCTTTTGTTGAGATACAACCTTCTGAAGCTCAAAGCTCCTTTTTTTTTTTTTTTT
>VZRU01004564.1:413472-425969 GCA_013398155.1 Pedionomus torquatus
AGTATAGCCAATTTACAGTGTGGTTCAATGATCACCAGCTCTGCGGATTGGGAGTGGGGGAGAGAAAAAGACTTGCTAGTAGCTCGTTACATTATTTATTTAACCCATCGTGCTCCTTAAAAGGTTGTGATAGCTGGTAAAATAAACAATGACTCAAAATACCTTAGGCATGACTTGCAATCTACACACGCATCAAGGCTGAGCCTAG
Source organism: Pedionomus torquatus (assembly GCA_013398155.1). Lineage (NCBI taxonomy): Eukaryota > Metazoa > Chordata > Aves > Charadriiformes > Pedionomidae > Pedionomus > Pedionomus torquatus. Next base: position 413,681 of record VZRU01004564.1, read on the forward strand.
AGAAGACATAACACCTTGGAAGTGTAGTGGCAGCAGGGATTTCAACAGTTGTCTCTGAATGAACGTGGTTGTAAAGGGAGGCTAGAAAGTTACAAAAACATATAGCTGAAACTGCTGGTTAGTATTCACACCTTTGGCACAAAAAAAAGAATTGTGGAAGGAAACTGTGGTGTGGAAAGAATGCAGCAATTCCTTACGCCTCTGTGCTTTCTGGGGGAGGTGTTCCACGTCTGTGCTGCCAGGTGTAGCATTACTGTGCGCAGTGTGAGCTTGTCTAGGAGCCAGAGAAGCAGAAGAGGGTAGTGTTGGTGCCCTTTTAATGCCCTCTGCAGATTAGTCGTGCTGCCAGAATATGGGAGACAGAGGGGACAACCCTCGGTTCTGGGACCGCTATTCCCTTTGTCATCCTGGTGGGCTTTGAGAGTAGAGCTGCAGTCTCTGCTTATTGGTCTGGCGCAGAATATTTTCTCTAGGAAATGAAGAAGAAATCAAAAAGCGAGCTGTGACTTTTTTTTTTTTTTTTTTTTTTTTTNAGTTAACCAAACTGCATTATCATTAGCAGGACTATAAGTGTTATCTCTTCATTCAGCTTCTCCTGCAGATAGTGGAGCACAATCTTAGCGCTATTGTATACTCGTCTGTTTCTCCACCCGGGCTTAAACCTGGCTCTGTTTGTAAACAGTAGAAAGTACAATAGATCATTTGTAAGGGCACTAGTGCACTAACAGAGCCTGGAGTTTCGGTTCTTCTGAGCAAACAGCCTGACTATCTGTTCTCAAGTGCATGCAATCATACTCTTCCAAGACTACAATATTAGGCTCAGAGCATGAACTTTTTGGTCTTGGAATCATATCTGACAATGAAACTCTAAAATATTCCCAGCCGAATTCTGACGCACATTGTTGTAGATCCTATTGGAGTGCAACAATATTTCTACTATAGTAATTTTTTATTTTATCGCTTTCAAATCATAATGCCACATCTGTAAGACAGGGCTGTGAAGGATGTGGCAAAACCATCCCTTAGAGCCCTATGTCAAGAAAAATTATATCACTGATGATGGTTCCCAGCTCTAACTTATAAACAGCAATTTATGATCAAGATAGTAAGGCAACAGCAGTAACAACTAAGTGGGGAGTATGTGGGAGAAATCAACGAATTGCACTCTGCTTTTGCTTTAAGTGGTTGCATCTTATTAGCTGATGAAAACAGTCTCCGTGCTATGAAGTTATGAGAAGAGTTCATGGAGACATCTGTTTCTTCTTTTGTCAGATAGGATGGTAAAACCTTACATTATTAATTTCCTGTCTTGTTTTCTGATAAAAAGCATCAGTGTTTATATTTTTATATTTCCACATGTACCTAGTTCAAAATGGTAATTTTAAAATTCTGTTTCATTATATATATATAGTTATATATACACGGTGTTAACTGATCTGTTCCAGTTTTGAATTTCTCTTTTGAAAGGGTGTGATGTGAAAAGTGGCAGTGAAAGTAGAATTATAGTTCTCAAAATGATTATTTCCCTATCCATCGAGAAATTATTTTCTGTTTCTGTGTAAAAGTTTTTCAGCCTTCCACTGACACCTTTCAAATGCACCTGAAAAACCTGAATTCATTAACCTGAGTTTAGCAAAGCCATTTTGTTAATGATCATCTGTCTTTATTCCAAAGCAAGAAAATAGCTGCAGAGTTATAGGCCTAATTTAACAGTAATTTCTTTTTCTTCCTTAAATATGCACGTAGGAGTCTGGGTCAGAGTTTGAGTCTTCTGTTTCCATTAGATATTGTTACCATGCTTGTTGTCCCAAGTGTCACCTGTCTTGCCGGCGTAAGTAAAGAGTCCGAGAGACTCTGTTAAATGTGAAAGTCCTGATTTTCACACGGTCCTCTTCACTTAATGAATTAAGTGAATGCTGTCTGCAGCAATTCATTTTGGTGCTGAGGATGTAAATTAGAGCATTTTCCTGAACGTCAGTTCAGATCCAAACAGTAAGTTCCATTCCCCAAAGCAAAATTTAACCTCAGTCTACTAAATATTTGATTTTAATCTAAATGATAGAACAGTCTGTCTTGCTCGCCTTGGGCAAAAGAGACTAGAATTGAGACCTGTGGCATTTTATGCTTCCATGTAACTGAGTCCCTGGCAACTAACCCTGCCTCTTGTTTCTGTTACGACATGATGGCTTTCTCCCCTTCCACAGTCCGAGGCAGTGTGGCAGCCTGCTCTGTGAGCTGCCCATGCAGTTGCAACATATAGCATGTGGGGTCAGAAAACAGTGAGGAGACAACGCCATTGGGGATGGGGATGGAGAGCTGCTACCTGCTGTGCTCTGTGTGTGAAGGCAGAGCAAGGCTGGACAGCAAGGTCCCTGGCAGGAGCTGAGCATCACTTCCTCCATGCCCTGGCCCTGGTGCTTGCCCACTTGTCACCTCAAGTGGTGTGGCACTTTGGGAGAGAAGCAACTTGACATGTCTGCATGACACACGGTTTTGACCTTTCTCCAGTTCTGTGATGCAGCTCATAGAAGAAGCTTCTTGGCTTTGGTCATTTTATGATCTAGTCAAAAGAAACACACAATTTATTTGAAACATCCATGCATTTTTAAAACCTCATTTCTATCAAAATATCCACAGCCTGTTACTGAATTATTTGTGTTGCTTTTATTTGTTTCAACAAGCATCTACTTATTTTAACACACTGGATTAAACTCAGTCTTCATCAAACATGAATGATAAATCAATTATTTTACATAGAGGAGAGCATCTCCACTTACAAGTCTTTCCCATGCTGATGAACTCTGGCAAACTCTGTGGCTGCTGACCTGGTCTGGGGAGCCTTGTTCTCATTGATAATGTTGCTTATTGTGAGAATATTGGCTACGCAAATCCTGACGCTTGGTGTGCAGATTTGCATTCCAATACTCAGAGCGCTCTGTAAAGGGTGCGCAGGGCTGGTATGCCGACTCTCAAAGCACAATGGGAATTATGGATATGTGTCTCTGGGCCAACAATTATTTCCATGTGCTTGCTAAATGAGTGCAGAGAGGGAAGACTTTCCCCCAGTTTAGTCTTTATCACCGTCTTTGGAGCTGTATTGCATTTTAATATAAACCTCCCCCCTTCCCCACCTCAACCCAGCCCCATTAGATATTTGCCTGGCTTTCATTAGAACACGAGTGCATGAAAAGCTGTAAGTTCACAGGGCTGGAGGGCATCTTTGCTGAAGTTGGAATCTTTGGTAAATAACTTGCTCCACTTTTGGAAGTGTTAAAAGTAACTAAGCACCTAATGAACAAGTACCTAAACAATAGAGTTAGTCAAACTACTCCCACGATACTTTTTTGCAAGCAGAAGTAAATAAATAGTAAATGCTTTTCCAACTGCTATATATTGTTGGCAGCTCAGGCTCCCTATCATATGTGTATAGGTTCACAAGGCTAAAAAATATCATATTAATATACAGTGCCCTGTCTAGCTATCAAAAACAACAGGTCTGTGGGCAGATTTAGGCTTTTCCTTCTCTCAGAGGAGGCTGGGCTACAAAAATAACAGTATCAGAGCAACAGCTGGCTTAGTCACATAATGCTCTGCTATATAGCCTGGACTTCTTGTTTTCATTTCACTTTCCTTTGTTTTAGAGACAAAAAGGAAGCCCTTGGGGGAAAAGACTTCCAAGTTTATTGCTTGACCAAAGTTAGCTGACTCCGACATAAGCAGCCTTTATTAACTGGAGCTTTAACATTTTTCTCTGAATGTAACATTGACACTGTCATCTCTGTTCAGCCACAGAACCAGTACCAAACAAGCTCTGGTGCAGGGCAGCAGGCTTTCTCACGCTGCTTTTCCAACTGCTGTAGTGTCATCTGCCATGGACTATCCCTAGGGTTAATAGATAAATCACCCTGTATGGCCACAAACATCCCAGACTCTGCCTTTAGCCTGCCCATTTAGGTATCACTCTGCACTGCGTGGCTTCTATTTTAGGAAATGGTTTGAGGTCACCAAACTGTTCTTCACATGGAATCAACAAGCCTTTGCCAGTGCCAGCTCTAACATAGTTTGAAATCTGTGGTCTGTGTCAGGGACTGATGGAGCTACTGTTTGGGTGGGAAAGGGGGAGAGCTGGACCGTTCAATAGTATCTCCTCTGTCAAGTGACAAGTACTTCTACTTATCCCACTCCTGCTACACTGGACTGGGCTAGTTGAGGGCAGTCCAGTTACTGAGCCAGCTGCGCCAGGCGTCTAATTTCAGTGCACTGTTCTTACGGAAAAGAAACGGCCCTGTCCTGGTCAGCCATATCAACACATGAAGCGAGATAAAGCTGTAGTGAAGTAAATAGTCCTGGCACATACAGAAGAACTTAAAACTTATTGCTGTAAAAGACACTTTTTAGCTAACAGTACTGGTCCTAGATTAGACTGAATTGCTCTTGCTAAAAGGGTCAATTCTATTGCTTCAGTCCTTTGATGGAAGATCACATAGAAGAATGAAATGAAAATAACACTAGAAATTTTATCCAAGGTGCCTGTAATACTGCATATTGGTGACGGATGACTAAATATTTTTGAGTCTTCGTAACATTACACAGCTCAGCAGAGTGTGATACACTGTCTTCTTTCTTTTGCTTTTTATGCTGAGCTATATGAACGGCCGTCTGGGTTCCTGAAGCAGCAAGTTAAATGTTTTGTCTATAAGGTCACTTTTGTTATCACATGTGGTGTTGCAAGGAAATTTCCAACTTAGTTTCAAAATAGCTTTGGCAGAACATGAGATTCAAGCCAAGAAAGCCTCCTCCTCCTTCTCCCAGCTTCTGTCAACACCCGATCAAGGGTCGGCAACCTAAACCCGGCTCATATGTAGTTGGCTGGCTCATTTCTTTATTTCTCCAGGGACAAAAGCAGACTTCATCACTAAGATAATGGACCTCTCTTCCTGTAGTGATCGAGGTCTAGAAACCCTCTTCTTAGGTGCATTGTATAATCTAGATTTTTACTTTCCATTCTTGGATTAGGCATGAAACATGTATTTCAGTTAAAACAAACACTGCCCCCAATGTGTCTGGGTTTCTCTTTTGACACAGTTTCTTGGACAGTAGTTTACTTGCCAGCTAGCTGTCAAAAGGTTGGAGAAAATATAAATCTTTATTTAGATAAGGAGCATGTGTGAGATAGTGGAGCTCACCTTTTGTAATAACCAGTTTCTTTTTTTCTCACACTAGATCTAATGTGTTTTGCTATAAATTTGTCCTTTTGGGGCTTTTTTGTGTGTGTCTAGGTCTGTATCAAAAATAGAAACAGGGTTGTAAATCGCGTTCTCTGACTTGTTTCATGCCTTTGAAGAATCTCTATAGACCACAGGATCAGCAATATTCAGGAACAGATATATTCAGGACAGGTACAAAACATTGCCCTTATGGACCTGATCACCAAACTGCAAGTAAGTCTTCGTACAAGATCACAGATCAGGGTCCTCTTCCCCACTCAGCAGGCAGCTCAATTTCGATACAAGTACTGGATCCATGAGCCTTGAAGTTTTCCTGCATCTGGTTAGGCTCAGCTTGCTTTGGCTTTTCAAAGACTTCGTGAAGATCTACCTTTTCTTCCCCCACCAAACTTCAGTCATGCTACTTCTTAAGTTGTTCTTACATGGAGAGACAGCTGTTCTGTTACCAACCAGATGATTAATTTTATGCTGACACCTTCAAAAGTACAACAGTTTCATCAGACAGATTAAACCATTTCGTAGAGTATCTACTTTTCATTCACAACTACCCCATCTAGACTAGAGGGTCATAGAGACAAAGTCTAGTTTTCAGAGTAGCTGAGAAGCAAAACAATCAAGAGGAGCCCTGAATTTTCTAGTTCAGCATTTTACTGATCTTGCCAGATAAAGAGCACCACATTCTTGTCCTTACTCGGTTCCTAAAAAAACCCAACCCTATATACAAACAGAAGTGCAGAAGCTGAACACTGAATAAAATTAAAACTGAAACTGGCTGGAAGGAAGTTTAGAAAGAGAAAGGGTAGAAGGTTTTGGAGGAGATAATAGGTAGTGGCAGAGCTAATTTATCAAGTGTCTTCTTTTTAAAAACAAAAAATAATAATGAAAAAGAAACAATCTTGGAAAAAAGAAAAGGACTGTAGTGGAGAGGGTTGCTATAGTGAGAGTAATCTTACGACCTAATGTGTGAGTGCTCTCAAAAGAGTGGATGTTCCAGTTCAGTGAAGCAAGATGGCCCCCTGCAGTATTGTTAGCCCCCTCACAAAGAAAGTTTGCTTCTAATCTAGGAACATCAACGTACAAAGCACCAACAGATCTGCTGTGGTTTACCATTAGTTTCACTCAAAACACAGGGTAAACATTCTTTACTTTAAAATGCCAGTCAAAAATAGAAGTCCTCAGTTGCCAGCTTTGCTCCTTGTGCTTCCGAATGTCTCCTGCATGGTTCTGACGTGAGACTGAAACAAAATTGGTTTTAGAGTAATACCTCTGAACCCTCAGGAAGCAAAAATACTCTCTCAAACTCATGTGGTAAAGATTTCAACAGGGTAATGTTAAAGACTGAAAAGAAACTCTAGCCAGAGTTGTGAAGCCAGGAGTGAAGCAAAATTTCTTCAGGACTGAGAAGGTAAACTTCAGAAAAAAAAGCACTGTGCTCTGCATGCATTCGGAATAGGAACACTGATGTGTATTTTGTGCATGAAAAGCTTTATATTTTTCCCATTCTATTACATTTCCCTAACACTGGTGAGAATACTTTTTTTTTGAAAAGAAAAGAAGTTTAAACAATATTGCTGGTATTTTGGCAACATTTGGGGCTTTCAGGTTATCAAATTCTTTTCACTGACACAACATATCACTGTAAATTATCTGCTTTGTAACAGCACAACAGTTTCATGCTTTAGAACTGGTACATACTGTGCATTGTGTAATCAATATACATCTGTAACCTGTGCTTGGTAATGCGTAGCAAAATGCAGAATTTGCTGTTTATTTAGTAGTTACGCAAGGATATGCAGTTAGCTTCCCTCTGAAGTATAGGAGACTTCTTTTATTGTCATCTGCAACTTCAAGCACCATCCAGGCCACACATTGCAAAAGCTGGAAAAGGAGAGGGGGACCAGATAAAAAGGGACTTGAATATTTTATTAGCAATTTAATACAAAGATTCATAAGGTTTGTGATCATGAAGTCAAATAAATTCCTTTCCTAGTCCTGTTTTCTCTGTCCCCTCCCCCTGCTTTCTATGCCTCTATGATTTTTGTTGCTACGATTTGCAGGGCAGTAACGCTATGGCCAGCGTGTGACAGTGAGATGTGCCAGGTGACCAGAAGTAAAAGCATTTGAAAAGAAGACTGTTTCATAATAATTGTAATTCACGCTCTAGCTTGTTCCCATCAGATTTCCAATGTAACTCAGAAAATCAAAAATGGACTTGGGAAGTTTGAATGAGTGTAAACTTTAATAAAACTTAATTTCCTCCGTACCTCCCAATGCTGAACTTAACACATCACTCACTGAAACCCACCCAAGCTCTAAAGGCTCAGTGTTGTGAGGTCTGTGTGGCCTTCTACAGACTGCTTTGGTGTGGGAGCTTGGATTGTTTTTGACCCTGTGACACTGAATGGCCAAGAGCTTCCATGCAAGCACAATGGTGCTGTTAGTGCCCATTACTAAAAGCCTTCTTGTTTCTTTCAACTGCTCACAGGCCTCCTAAACAATGAAAGAAATCCATACATCATTAATAAGGAGATTTAATTTAAATTCTGCTCTAAGAGAATTCTCATATATCCTCCTCTTTTTTTTTTTTTTTTTTTAGTGAAAATTGCTGAAGTCTGATGTAAGGCAGAATCTTAATGCAGAGAAGAGTTGGGCCTTATTTAGGAATGCCTGGAAACTAGTGGGGAGCAAACTGGAAAGCAGTACTGGCACATCAGTGAGCAGCTCCCATGGAATGAAAGCTCGCTGAGTCTAGGGATATGTCAGCCAGTGAAAAAAAGTCTGTGAGCCTTCCTGCAAAATCATCTCTTTTGACACGAGAGATTTTGTGACTTTTACATTTCTAATGATGGTAACTATTTTTATTGGTACTGCTTATTCAGAATTTCTAACAGCCATTTGTCACCCAGAATGGACTAATTTTCACTAGAAAAGGGACTTGGTAAATTCCAACAGAAAGCTGATGTGAAAGAAAATGAACCAGGATAGCCCATATTCGCCTTGGTTGTTAATGTACACATCAATATTTTTACTTCTAATTGTGAACACTTGACACAGTTAAAAATCTGCCAGTACAAAAGAATCAGGGTTATTTGTCACATGAAAATAATGTAAGTTAATTTTGCCTCAGTTCTATCTCTACTGTCTTCAGTGGAATTAATTACACGAGGAATGAATGCTGATTAAGGATTTCAAAAGGTTTTATTCTGCTGTCACTTTGAATTTGAAACCATTTTCTCATTTTGATATTTTTTAGGAAAATAAATAACAACAATAGAAGATTTCAGAGAAACCTCTAAGTGGGATTCTATTGCATAAGAGATTGGTTTATACGGCTAAGATTAGTCCACCTGCCTGAGTAAGGCCAGAAAAAAACTAATGCTGCCTTCAGTGTAGGTAAATGTAAGTAACATCTTTAATCTTTTCAAAGAGATTCTAGTGCAGAATGAGCCAGCATACTAAGGATTAGATGGAGAACAACTATTGTATCATGCTTATTCTTCACAGGTCCCAATAACCGTGCTCAATTCCTCATTGAGAGTATTTTAGTAACGTAGCAGGTATATAAAAAATTATTTATTTAGAGAGAAAAAAGTGTGGAAGATAAGTTCCTCTCATGCCATTAAATCAAATTGAATGCCTTTGAATTAGAGTTATTCTGTAGTTACATTAGAATCTCTCAAAGCAGAGTTTGCATTTAGCAGATAAGAACGTTGTTATGTAAACTGAATTCTTGCTCTGAATGAGCTCCTTGTACGTATCGCTCTGAATTACGCTCCATGCGTAATTCTTTTTAAGTTAGGTGAATCAAACTGGCTCATAAAAAGGTTATATATAAAAATATATTTTTATATGCACACATAACACACAGCCACAGATATAAATTTGGAGAGATATATTAGAGATATATCTCCAAGTCTGCTCTGTGATATGTATTATGGCTCCCAATGAAGGTAGCTGCAGAAAAATCCCAGAGACCTCTTTAAGACACTTTCAGTGATTCTTTTACCCCAGGCCCCCTGATCTCTGTAAACCCGAGCAAAAAAATATCTCTGTATCTCTGCAAAAAATAATCTCTGCATATCATATCTCATATCATATATCTCCTATCATATATCTCATATATCTCTGCAAAAAATATCTCTGTAAAAATGCTCTGTATACCCGAGCAAAAACCCTATCAAAAATATCACATTCAATTTAAAGATTTTTAAATTTTTTTTGCAGCTACTCCCAAACTACTTTGAGGAAGACACAACCTCAGGCCTCTGTAGAAAACATTTTGTTTTGAGGGGATTCTAGAACTTGTCTCTATAAGAAGTTTTCACAGTATACTCAGCAAGTACATGATTGCTTTACAGAGCCGTTAAACATGATTTCTTTGCCATAAATGTTAGGCAGCAATACCAAACTTCAGCTTAAAACAGGAAATTAAGGATACTTTTTCTATTTAATCTGTTTTGGAAACTTAGGATAGGAAAAAGTATATATGCTTCTGAGGATGAGATAATTCTTTGGAATTTGGATACATCTGCACTAACATTTCAGTGTGGGGCAGACTGTGCTTTTAAAATTAATCTCTTGCTTGCCCCCAGCTACCATAGGTTGGATCTCATCAGAGAGAGCATAAACTGAATTCTTTCAGGATGTCATTAAGCCAGAAGATGCAAAAATAATACACTCCAAACCACCAACTGGCAAATCAATTCACGCTTGTATATTCCTTTGAATGCGTAAATAAGTTCACATTGGGCATGTACAAGTCTTTGCTATGTTTGTTTTCACAAATATTTGAGCAACTGAGCCTCATTAGCTAGAACAGTATCAGAGACTTGATCACGAAGTCTCTTGAATGAATATGCGTGAAATCACCATTAGTTTTGCATTTAGAGTAACTATTCCGCACACATATTTAACCAAGAAATGGACAGCAAAGCAGCCATGTGACTCGTTCCCTTAAGCTCAAGTGAGAAAAGTATTTCAGGCCTGATTTTCTACTGCTTTGCATGTTGCGTGTTTCTGAAAAATGAGTGTGAAACATTATCCATTCTGTTTTGAAAACATCTCACAACAATGAATAACGTTGTTTCAGTAAGTAGTTACATTATTCATCTGTCTATATCTAATTCTTGCTTATGCTTAGAATGTAAACTTTCAAGAACAGGGACATACCATATTGGTACTATGCCAAGCAGAGTAGGATCTTGTTCAATGTCTGGAACTCCTGTGCACTCTCCCAATGCTACAGTGTAGTTATGCAATGTTGAAGATGCTGGAGGCTCAGTCATCTCATATTTAGAATCTTGTAAATTGTAGAGGATGTATGTAATCAAACTGTAAGTTAATAGAAGAGTTCCGAGAATACTGATCACTATGTTGTACAAATGGCAATCATAAATACTCATTCCATGAGCAGAAAGGCAAAATTTGCTAAGACACGAGTTGGGAATTATTTATTACCTACGCTCTAGTAAATACATCTAAGGGACGACATTATGATCACGCCATACCATGACTAAAAATGGAGATTCTAGTATGGGAAACATTATTTTCTGCTCCCTCCCTTCCTCCTCTCCTTCTCCACCCCCACTCTTTTGTTCTTTGCCATTCAGTGTTTTGGTTCAAGTTAATTAAAGATTCCTGTTGCAGCCTCCTGGAGTGAAATTCTGGCAGTATGCCCAGTGCCGCCATAGTCATGTGTAAGCAGCCCCTCCAGTGAGCTCCATAATGTCTCTAAGAAACTATACAAAGAGGAAGAAAGAAACTGAATCCAGATGGAATGGGAAATCAGATATTTTTTCCATTTGTGTTGAAATCTGTGAAGGCTGCCCCATAGGTTGAAAGAGAATGCAATTCACATACTCTGCAGTCTCAGGGAAAAGCTTGTTTTCTTCCCCACCCCTCCGCCCTTCATTGAAGATGAATCTGTGAGAAAGCTTACAGTGAGACTATGAACTCAGTAATGCAAAACATGTTTTCCCAACTCTGATTTACTCTGCTAGCTATAGAAAGGTGTAGGATAGACCTGCCAGGGGAACACAAAAACCAAAAAAGAACAAAAGAATCAAAAGAGTGACTCAGGCAGGCATTCTCTTCCCAATGACAGGGTTACGAGAGAATTTGATATCCAAACCAACATTTTGTTGTTTCATAGTGAAAAGAGGATTTAAGGCATTTTAAATGCCCAACAGGAGAGTAAACATGTCTAACACACTAAGCAATAACCACATTCTGAACTGCTTGTTGTTAGAAGGCACATTAAAAAGATTACAAAAAATGTGTAGTACATAGTTATTTCTTGAATCTCACATGCATAACAAAAATTAGGAATGTCCCTGGAGAAGCATAGATGTGGTGTATGGTGTGCTTGTGAGTCTTTGTCAACTTCAATGCTTGGTTCTTAAAACAACACACAACACTTGGTTGAGAATTACTGAAGAATTCTCCTGTGGATTAACAACAGTATCATTAAAAATCAAAACTGTGGGAATTTGCAGGTATATTTTATATATAAATTGCAGTTTGCTTTCCGGCAGATTCTGCACTCACTAGGGATATTCTGGAATTTGGTGGTGGAAAGGAATAAATTGTGAAGCTATCTACAGTATTGCTTGCTTTCGCTATGCATTTAGTTTCACTGTCAGCACCATCTGAATTTGTTGCTCTCTAATGGCCTGTTTAGTTTTCCAGGATTTTGGGATTTGGGGGTGGTAGGTGTTACACTAAGATTAAATTTTGGCAAGACCAATTATGGAAAAGAAGTCTTAAGCTTAATAGCTGATTTCTATGTCCAAGGACTAACTTTTAATTTTAAAATACCAGGGCAGAGTGATTTCTTGGCAGAGAGAACAACTTGTCCTAACACAGGAGATGCCCCCTTTGAGGTGCAGACTTGGCGTGGAGGTTATGATTCAAGGTAGGAGAGTTTTGGCTGATGGTTTTAGAGCAATACTTCAGGTGAAAGGAACCCAATAGTTGCAGTGCAGATTTCCCCAAACAGCAGGTTGACTGCAATAGCTCTGGTTCTGTGTGACTAATTGGATGTTTTGTTTCCACTTCTTTTT